>JAGDQP010003997.1:0-88944 GCA_022664845.1 Lepisma saccharinum | reverse complement strand
AGGCAAAATGCTGAACTAGAAATTGAATATTTTACTTTACCAGAGAAGTTATCTTTAAGTTTTATGCTCGGTTTACGAACTACAAAAATCTGTAACTTCATTACGAACTCTCATGGATCACGAAAAGAATGAATTACCTAGCTAGTTCTCTAACCTTCATCTACACGCAATCATTGCATTAGTCATTCTTATATTGATCCTTTTTGTGATTATAAATATTATTTTGTTTTGTACGAGGCGTGTCCGGAACAGTTTACACCTTAAACTATTTTTCGACGTTGTTTCCACCAATGTTCAAACACTTGTCATAGCGGTGTCCAACTTGTCCAAACCTTCCTCAAAGAAACATCCCGCCAGTAAAGACAACAATAACGTGGGGTGACATGGCGAACTCACATTGAGTCACAAGACATGATTTGGTTTAACAAGTCCTCTACTTCATTACTGTAACAGGTAAGGAATAAAGCACTGTCAAGTCGTTTTGTTTTGTGGACGTCTGTGAGCATTTTCGGAACCCAGCGGGAACACAGTTTGAACCCTAAGCGGTCGGTAACAGTCTCATACAAAACAGTTCCCGAAACTTGAGGAAACATATGAAAGCATTGTCATTGTGCACTGTCTTCTCACGCATGTTCTCATCCACTTTCCTCACCAACATATCATTCACAACAGAAGGCCGCCCGGACACTAGCGGGACGTTTCGTTGAGGAAGGTTAGACAAGTTGGTCACTTGCTCTAACAAGTGTTTGAACATTGGTGGAAACTATGTCGAAAAATAGTTTGTGTGATCTTCCATGTAAAAAATAATTTGGCTGGAACAAAACTGTTTTGTTCCATCAGGGCCTACGTTGAAGGTGCCATCGTGGCATTTACCTGGTGTGACTGAGGAAAAAAATTGAAAAACTTCACTCAGGATGCTACATACGGCTTACATATTTGCACCCTTTTACAATGTAAACATTTCTATATGGAAATAATTATTACAGCATAAATAACTTTAATTACAGTAGTAATTTATTTTAAATTGTCTAGACTGAACAGACATTTAGAGACTACGCTAATCACAAATCTGAGATATGGCATCTCTTGGGAAAACACTTCAAGGAAATGAACAGTCTGAGTCTTATTCCGGGTAACCTTCCTGACACGGCATTCCCATGTTGGAACTCAAAGGAAAAGCTTAAATAAATCTATCCGTACAGTCGACAGCAGAACTCCAACCTTGTGGTACTAAACTGAGAACCATAACCTCAACCTATTCGATTGCCGGAGCTAGCTAGAAATTTTATTGTGCGAACTCGAAGGAGCAATATTAGCAGGAAGTCTGTTTTAGTGAGAATGAACACTTCCATCAAATATTTATGACACTTGTATATTTATATCAAAATAAAACATTCACGAAGAACATGAAGAAAGTGTTTTCAAACAGTGTTACGTAAAAGACAACTCCCTATATAACTGAATTACTACCAACGCCACGATTGAATAGACATGTTATTTTCATTGCAAATCATAAACTAAGTACATTACGAAATCTGTTTAAAAGGTAACAATAAATATACGAATAGAATACTGAATATTATTTTCCCTGAATGTCCCTCTGTTTATTCTAGTTTTTCAGCTGGTTTTCAAGACAGTATTATTATGAATTACGTCGGAATTTTGATGGAGGTGTTCGAATAAGAGGGTGTTAAAATAAAAACCTCTTTTACCAAATTGGTGAGCTTTTCTTTACAAAGATGGACTTGGGAAGCAGAGTTGGGAAAGTCTAGTGTACTACATACCCTTTTCATGTGATAAATACATTTTTAAAAAAAATGTATTTATGATCAATAGCCATCTAAGGCTCAGCTCAAGACCCTCTAGCAACGGTTCGAGTTTTTAAAAGTAAACATCCTTGGATTTAAGAATTATAATTTCGTACACTCGTAAAAAGAAAGTCTGTTAGTAAAGGCTGTGATGTCATCTGCATACTAAGCGAATATCAACTCTACGGAAGACATTCCTGGAGAAAAGAGGGTGGAGATTGTGGTGGTCAAGTTCTTGACTATAAGTGGTATCCCGGCATATTTCTGATAAAACGGAGCAATAAACTGTAGAGGAGTACGGTAAATTTAGGGGTCGGGCCCTTCTAGTCACCTTCGAAGTGAGTCTCTGTCATACCGGTAGGTTGAGTGGTACTGACGCACTCCACGGACCAAACATAGCTTATGGGCATCTACAAGGTATATTAACACAATACTCAGATTTTCCTTGAGAAGGTTTTTAATCTTACGTCAAACTATGATGAATTCTTATTTCTCTCTGTAAAGATAATGAGCTCCAAGATGTTAGACATATACTAATACCTCAATAATAAAGCTACTGTGTCCCCTTTTCTAGATTTATTCTACTCATTCCGCACTATGCTTACCTTTTCATACAATATTAACTGGAGTACGAAATATAGGAACACTAAAAAAAAAGTCTAGAAAGTTATAATATACCGTCTTATATTACCATTACAAATAAAAAGGTAAAATGGTTCAGAGGTTTCAAACAAGATATCCTCTAACTACAGTTACCTACAATCATGCTATAATACCTAACATAATAGAAAAATTTGCAGCTTTCGTTATTCATATTAATCTCCTTCACCATTATTTCATTATCAGTTTAAAACTTTATAAATAGGTATTTAAATATTCAAACAATTGATTTCTAAACAAAATTAAGTTAACATTCATACAATAAAAGCATTTCCTCGTTCGAACTAAGCATATGTTCAAAGTAGCGCCATCTCTCGTTCAATTTGGCTACAGCTCAAAACATCTCAAGTTCTTTATTAGAATGATATCATACTTTCTCAGCATGAAATAGCAGAGATATGAATATTAGTGAGATTGTTTCTATCAATTCACGCATATGATCCAGTAACTTTATTACTACAGGGGGGGATATTTAATAGCTGTGTAATATCCTCCAGGGCTGGGTTTCTTCCTTCAGGAACACAGGCTTGTACTATTCCAAAATCTTATTCCATGCTTTTCCTTCCTCTATCTGCAGGCCTGAATCATAGATACCCTAAAACATAATAAATAAAAAATAAAATGTAATTTTAAAGTAAAATATAAGCCCTGTCAAAATCTTGCAACATTCGTTCCCCTCTTCCATCCTCTGTCCTCAGCCATAGATGTCTGAAGACCATAAATAAATGTGAGTCTGATTCACTGTATCTGATCATTCAGTTTCTTAACACGCAATGGCAGAGACATGAATTATATTAGTGAGATTGCCTCTATTAATTCACACACACACACATACACATGAACCAGTAACTTTATTACTATAGAGGAATGTGCGATAGCTTTGTAATATCGACCAGGGGTGGGTGAGTTTCAAGAGATGTTCTAATGTAATCTATCAGATATATTATCTTTTCAGGGCAATAAAATGAATTAGTAGGGTCCTGTGGATGCATAATTAGTACTAACATCAGTTTGTTCGATAAAGAACTTCTATGACCTCGCCTACCCATCATTGATTTTCATAAATGCAGGGAACATAACATCGACTAAATAGCTCAATCAATTTTACTTTCCGATTAATAGTAGTACGAAGTTTGACCACAAAGTGAATCCTGTATGCAACTGGGCTATTAAATAAGCCCCATTGTCTGAAAATAAAACCTATTAATTTTCTTGCAGCATTAACTTGATTAACAATATGAGCGTAGAATCTCAGTTTTCAAATCATACAATTTCAGTATTAATCAACTAGATGTTTTCTGTAAAGAATCTTCTCGTGCAATGTAATCAATCCTGATTATAGGTGAGCATACGGAAAAGTGTTAAAAGACTCTTATTATGTGAATACATTCTAGAAATTAACCTCTTTATGACAGAAATATTTAAACACGTGTTTCAATTGGCTACTCAGTTTCCTTCACATTATTAAAATAAAACAAGTTGCAGTTTCAATGATTATCCATTCGTTCACCTATTAAATGTTTTCACTTTGATGTTCATACAAGTTTCGAACCGAGTCGTCTGACTTTAATCTTCAATTAACAGCGTAGGACATGTCCATCTGAATGTGATAAAATTCTAATAGAAACACTTGGACGATGGATATGTCTACATCATGTTGTTTTCATAATATCATAAGCCTGTAACACATCGAGAACAAAGTGGAATTCAAATAGACAAGAGGAAAATGTACGGCATGTCATCTTAACTGATGCTCATAAAAGTAAAAGTTTCGAGCCGAGGCTCGTGACTTTAATATTCAATTGATAAGGTAGGACATTCCCCTGAATGTGATAAAATTCGAATAGAATTAGTTCGACGATGCATATAGAGTCAAGGTATAAATATTTTTTATTAATCAACTCTGCTATAATTCTTGTTCATCACTTGAAAATGATCTTAAAACATGAAAAGCAGGAGCTCATTCAGACGAGGTGAAATAGAAGGAAGCCATGCGAAAAGATCTGATTCTTACTGCATGTTTAGCCAAGCCATGCGAAAAGATCTGATTCTTACCAGATGCGTTTCCAAGTAAGTTCCCAAGCCTTCCGAATGTGTCTGATAAAATGAGAAAATGTTCAATAGATGTCAGTACAATACTTTTCGCATTATCATATCAAGAATTTTAAAGATAAAATAAGTGTTTTTTTATCTCCAAATGATTTAAATATATATTTATAATCTAGCAGAGATAAATTAAAGAAACAAGCGATGAATTCATAATCAATGGTCTGGTAATATTAAATTCTCATAATTGATTTACTGTATTTCTATCTTATAAGAAGGAGTAAAGATTTTCAAAGTTAATACCAGGAAACCAAAACCTGGGACAATAAAAAATTATTGGTGTTGGTATCAAACCAACTGAAAAAATTTGAACATTTTTTTCCCCCAATAAAAGAAAGGAAGTACCCATATTCATTCTCTTCGTCCCATTTTTTCAACTGACTTTGTTCTCAATACTTGTAATCGTTTGTTTCGATGATCACGGATTTTGTTTCGAACTGTGCTCGTTCTTTCTAAAGTTGTTCGGTCTTTTCTGTTTTTATTCAATGTTGTTTCCAACTTGGTTCTTTTAGTCGTTTGTTTTTATTAACAATTCTTACTTGCTCCTCATACATTTGTTTGGCAACTCTGATTTGCTATTTTCTGTTCATACGTTTGATTCCCAACTCTGTCTTTCACTTTTATTTTCATCCATTTGGTTGGCAACTCTGACTTGCTCCTTTATTTTCATAACGAGCTAATACAAACAACCTTAAGCAACCTCTGCATCTTCCCAACCTTTCCTGTGTTCAAACGTAATAGCAATTTCCAGACACCATCTTCGATTTTGATATCAGTATTCTCCAAAATTTAGTCCACAATCTTATACTAGCATCTTAATCCTTCATTAAAATCATGTGATGCTCTCTGAACCTAGCTTGATATGCCCAACCTGTGGTGAAGTACGAATGAAATTACAACTCACATGAAAAGGGCTCAAAGAACTTGTCAGTTAAAAACAACAAAAACTTGGTCATCTCAGTAAGGTCACGTGATAGTATCTCAAGCAACCTAATAGCAATATTTCCACACACCATCTTCAATCGTGATATCACTATTCCCCAAATTTAGTCCATCATCTTATACTATCATGTCTTACATCATCTCAATCCTTTACTAAGATCACATGATGGTCTCCGCACTATCACATGTAATGACCTGGATTTTAACCTGCCATGTTACCATATTTTCATTGACCTGAACTTTTACCTACGGTGTTACCAAGTTTACCAAAAATGGGAGGGCTCAACTTTCCCCACAGGACCTGCCCGAAAACAACAAAAACTGTGTCCTTCCACGCTACTTATCTTATATGCAACAACACAGTCTATATATATATTCTAATCTTTATCACATGTCACTGATAAGAAATAACATGATCAGGGCTTTGACCTGCCATGTTGCCATATTTTCACTGACCTGGACTTTAACCTGCGGTGTTGCCAAGTTAAATCAACAACAAATGTGTGGTGGTCTTCTACTGTCTACCTACTTCTCAAGCCACGCTTCGCCACTGCTAATACAAGATATTCGTGCATATCCACTAGAATGTACAGTGAAATAATCATTTTATTACTTCGTTGCTCAAGAAACAACAGAAAGAAAGATAGGAGAATTGCCCGGGATTTGTATATTGCTTTGCATATTTTAATTAAAAAATGAATTGAAACGCCCCATCATTAATCAAAGTGTCATATCCCCCAAACCTTTGCTGTACTTCGCTTTTTCTACTACGAATTTGACGCTCCTTTGATAATAGCTTTTGGTACCCAAAAATCTATTGCGGATAACCGCAAGGCATTTTTCACCTTCTTCGTTGATAAAAAATTGGAGAAAACACACACAAGAAAAATAGGTACTATTTTCACAATTGGTTGCTTGTAGAAAAAAAGGAAAAGAAAAATTAATTGGGAAACCCCTTCTTCCACACTAAACCACTCCAGTTGTTGTGCGTCGAATAATCCTTAATACCTTCAGCAACAAGTTAATTTTTATAATAAAAAAGAAAGATAAATATGAAATGGATGCAAAGTACCCAATTGGCATGAATGTAACAAACTTTAAGTACCTTTGAATATTAAGAGCGCTTGGAGTTTTCTAGTATGAAATGAATTCATAAAGAATATAACACACATATAAGTATATTTAGTAATTATATTAATTCTGATTAATAATTAACTAATTGACATGAATCTAATTGTTTTGCTTACTTGTATTGTAAGAGAAGAATGGACAGATTTCTTGCGTTGCGGCAGAACGATCCCTTAAAGTTTTACCTATTTTAACAGTTAAATTTTCTTGCCTTGCAACAGAGCCATTGTTTAAAGTTTAACCTGTTCCAACTGTTAGATTTTGTTGCCTTGCGGTAGATCCATTTCTTAAAGTTTAATCTTAAGGTGGTTGTGGTATAGTGGTGATAGTTACAGAAGATTATGCTTTAACAGATGGACTAATGCTGACTAATAAATACAAATGTGAAGGCTTTAGTTGTTTGTTTTAGGAATAATGCTTACGCCGGAATGTCGCCTCATGGCATAATTATATGTTGAACTGACATACATTTGAACGTCTACTAAGCGGTTTGTTCCATGTTACTGAAAATAAGGTTGCATATACTGGTTTTTGAAGCTTAGAAACGCGTTTATTTTAGTCAGACATTTGAACTGAAGCATGGCTTACATTGAGTTATTGCTAACACATATTTGGCCGTCAATTAGGTCGTTCTTGTATTTTATTGAAACTAATGTTGCATATATGGGTTTTTGAAGCTAGGAAATGCAATTATTTTGGTTTTAACTTTGTTTTTTAAAAACTCGCCATTTTATAACTAATATTTTGGACATAAAATTTATTTTGCAAACCGCTTGAGCTACAGAAATTAAAATTTATATGAAGACGTATTGGCATTATTAGATTGAACAAACATAAGAAAAGTTTTTATAAGTCACCATCTTTAAACAAATATGGCAGACGAAAAACCATTTTCTACACTGTATGAGATAGAAACCTGAAATTTGCTATAAAGATGTATTTTGACGAGTAGATTACGAAAATTTAAGATTTTTTTTGAAAAGGCTCTGTTTAAATAAATATGGCAGACAATAAAATATTTTCCACATCGTTTAAGATAGAAACCTAAAATTTGGTACAAGGGTGTATTTTGACGAATAGATTAAGAATATATATTGAAAATTTCAAGAGTTGCTATATGCGAATAAATATGGTCGCCTAAAAATTATTTTGTATACAATTTAAGCTAAAGAGCAGTAATTTTATATGTAGATACGTTATGCCTAATAGATTAAAAAAATATAACAAAGGTTTTGAAAAGTAGCCATTGTTTGTGTTAGATAAAATATTTGTTGAAACCATCGAACATTTGATATCGCCATGAACGCAAATCAATTAAATAAATAAATTGTTTATGGAACTTTTATTTTATTTTAGTTCTACAAATGTGATTTAAAGCATTTGTGCTTGCTGTGATTTTATTGAATCTATAATCATACTCCTATGGATACAGCTAAGCACAATTGTATTGACATTTGTAAGGAATCTAAGGGAGAAATTATGCGGGAAACTTGACTGTGTTTTAGTACTTGTAAGGAAATTTGAAATATTTTTAAAGATGCATTACGATAATACCATTACACTGTCAAAGTTTTTGTGTACATATATAAAATAATTAGAAATGATGAGTAACTAACTAAGTAACTCTATGGCTTATGGAACTCGCAAGTTCATCGCCGCAGTAACAAACGTTCGCCATTGAATTCTATCCTGGGAAATAAGAGTCAGTTTTCATCACAAACACCTACTTCTCGAAGATCTCTTCTGTTATCCTCCCAACGACGTCTCGGTCTTCTCAATGGCCTCCTTGCATCCGGTCTTCCCACCAGGATTGAATATAATCTTCGTTTTTCCCCTATCCGAGCTACATGGCCTGCCCACCTTAGTCGTCGCGATGTCATTATTTTTACATCTGGTGAATCGTACAGTCCGTGGAATTCTTCACTATGCAGCCTCCTCCACTCTCAAGTCATCTCGTCGCGTTTCGGCTCGTATATTTTTCTCAAATACTTATTTTCAAATACAAGTAATTTATGTTCATCTGCTAGTAGAGGTGTGCAACGAGCGGATTTCGAGCGCTCGAAACACAAAAATACGGTTTCGAGCGAGCAGAGTATGATCGAACAAAATCTGCTCGAACAGATTTGTTCGAATACTTTTGCTTGAAATCCTGAATTCGAGCGCTCCAAAGTCCTGAAATTTCCCCTTCCCCACCGTTTATCTTTGTAAAGGACGTAATACACAATGTTGCCAACTGTGATGCTATTAACTGCTCATAGTATAATTTCAACGTTATAGCTTTGATACAACAGGTAATTAATTAAGTACTAGAAAACTATTATCGTGATTCTATAGGTGCTTGAACGCCACCATTTCTGGGAGCTCCAATGGACGCTGACTACGATTCCGAGCCTAAAAATGTTGAAATTTGTACTCCAAGCCGGCGGCAGCGCGAAACATCATCATTATAAAAGATAATCTGATTAGGAGAGGAGGGGGGGTTGAAGGAACCCTGAGTTCATTTCCAAGACCAAAATATACAATTTTGAAATCCAAGATGGCGGCAGCGCGAAATGTCACAATTGTTAAAATTCATCAGAATTTCGTGAAATTTTATATGTAGGGGCTTGAAAGAGCCCTGAGTCCATTACCGAGGCCAAAAATATACAATTTTGAAATCCAAGATGGCGGCAGCTCGAGATATCACAATTGTTAAAAATAATCAATTTCGTAAAATTATATATGTAGGGACTTGAAGGAGCCCTAAGTCCATTACCGAGGCCAAAAGTATACAATTTTGAAATCCAAGATGGCGACAGCGCGAAATGTCACAATTGTTAAAATTCATCAGAATTTCGTGGCTACAATTGTTGAACTTCGAAATTCAAGATGGCGCCAGCGCGAAATGTCACAATTGTTAAAATTCATCAGAATTTGGTGGCTACAATTGTTGAACTTCGAAATTCAAGATGGCGCCAGCGAGTAATATCATAATTGTTTAAAATGATCAGAATTTCATGAAATTTGATTGTGGGGGTGTGAAGGGATGCTGAGTTGAACACCGAAGTTAGAATTGTTGAACTTTGAAATTCAAGATGGCGCCAGCGCGAAGTGTCAAAATTGTTAAAAATCATCAGAATTTGGTGAAATTTTATACGTGGCAGTTTGAAGGGGTGCTAAATTCAACTCCAAACCTAAAATTGTTGAATTTCGAAATCCAAGATGGCGGCAGCGCAAAATATCATAACTGTTAAAATCATCAAATTTCCGTGAAATTTCATATGTGGGGTTTTGATTGGGTGCTGAATTCAATTCTGAAACTAAAATTGTTGCATTTTGAAATCGAAGATGGCGGTAGCGCGAAATATCATAATTGTGAAATGTCGTCTTATTTTCGTGAAATTTCATATGTGGGGGTTTGAAGGTGTGCCGAGTTCAACTCCGAAACTAAAATTGTTGAATTTTGAAATCCAAGATGGCGGCAGCGCGAAATATCATAACTGCTAAATTCATCAGTTTTTCGTTAAATTTCATATATGGGACTTTGAAGCAGTGCTAAATTCAATTCCGAAACTAAAATTGTTGAACTTTACAATCCAAGATGGCGGTAGCGTGTAATATCATAATTGTAAAACATCAGAATTTCGTGAAATTACGTGTGGGGGTTTAAGGAGTCCTAATGGAGAAAACTGAGTTGGCCGTCCTCTGGGCCGACGCCGGTCAGGGTCGGGCCGTACTCGGTTCCCGATCGTTGGGCCGACAACCCCAAAGGCAGCAAAACCCTTCCAGAAAAACGCTCATTTTGGCCGGCTTTGACCCGATCATTTCCAGCCCAAACCCCGACCATTTCCCAGCAGTCAGGCACCAGGCGTTTGCCGCCGTCAGCACAGCTAAAAGAAACGTGTTTAGTTGGTCAAAACAAAAACATGAATGCTGTCTATTGGTGTACACACAGATAGTTTCATTTTATCCGATGCATTCACCATGATTTACGGTGTTAATTTTCCAACAGTAAATAATCCCAGTGGCTGCTGTGAGGTTCGTACATAGGATCATTGTGCACTTTCGTTGGTAGCTCGTCGTCTTATCCACTAATCCATGGATCCACGTTGTGCGATTGCTGCTCTTTTACGATATCTGTATTAACAGGAAGTCTAGAATAGAGTTCCTATGCGTTGTTCACCATCATATACAAATAAAATAAAGAATACTTTCCTTTTTTCTTTCTTATATGCAGTTTTTTTCTTCAACACCTTGATCATCACTGCACCATTAAATTTTTATTTCTGAATAAGGGTAATATGTCGCCTTAGAAAACACACATAAAGCAAAATCTATGTCATAGATTAACGCCCTATTAACGAAATAAAATGTTCGTTGAAATATAGTTTAAAGCTCAATGTTTTCAACATGCAAACGAGAACATGAAAAATGTAGTTAATTTAATTGTATTTGCTTGCTTTGCATTTTTTATATTTTTCAATACATATTTATGTAAAAAGACGAATGAAATTAAGAGATAAATATGTTTTAATGTAATAATCATATTTTAATACTGTCTTCATTAAGTACATCATCTGATGAGGTAAAATATCTGCTTTCTTCTTTACCTCTAAATCGTTCTCCCGGCTACGATAACATTAGTGCTATTTTTTTACGTAATGCTGCTGAATCATTGACTTACCCTTTTTCTCGTATTCTAAATAGATGTTTTGCCGAAGGTGTATTTCCTTCTTCTTGGAAACAGGCTAATATTATACCCAATCTGAAATCTGGAGATAAGACCCATGTCTCTTCATACAGACCCATTTCTCTTTTATCTATTTTATCTGTGGTGTGTGAAAGAATCATCAAAGATAGACTTTATAATTTTGTCTCACCCTATCTAGACTCTGCTCAACATGGCTTTCTTCTTGGTAGTTCCACTCTTACTAACCTGTCCTTGTTACTCTCTGATGCTACCCAATGCCTGTCCAATAACACATAACTTGATGTCATCTATCTAGATCTTAGTAAGGCTTTCGATAGAATTGATTGTAATCTTCTTTATAAATTAACTCACCGATTCAATATCCATGGTAACTTCCTTTCATTATTGCGAGACTATCTCACTGGCCGCGAACAACGTGTTGTTCTTTCTGGATCATCTTCTAATTTTGTTCCCGTTCTCTCTGGTGTACCTCAAGGTAGTGTTTTGGGTCCCCTCCTTTTCCTTCTATATATGGACGATCTCCCATCTTATCTCTCGTCATCTGAAACCAAAATTCTTCTTTTTGCTGACGACTGTAAATTATTTCGAGAAATCAGATCATTACAGGATGTTGCTGATCTCCAAAATTCCATCTCTTACCTCTTGGACCGGTGTGATGCGTGGAACTTGAAAATAAATCCCTCAAAATCTTATTTTCTTACTATTTCATTAAAGAGGAATCAAATCCCATCTACCTATATAATTGATGATAATCCTATTGCTAAAGTTTCGTCTCAAAAGGACCTTGGAGTGGTATTTGACGAAAAACTTCTATTTGCTGATCACGTGACTTCTTTAACTAACAGTTCTATGCGCTTACTTGGTCTTCTCTATAGATTTACAGACATGAAGGACCTTCATTCATTGAGTATGTTCTACAAAACCTTCATCTCCCCTAAAATTGAATATTACTCCCCAATTTGGAACATAGCTAGTATTTCTAATCTATCTCATGTTGATTCTGTTCTGAACTTTTTTCTTGCTATAGTCAAAAGAAGAATACCATCAGTACGTAGCTTAAGCAAACCAGAGTTATTATCCGTTCTTGGTCTCCACGTACCCTCTTCTCGTCGCAAGCTGGCAGATTTGATGTATTTATACAAGATACTTAACGGTAATCTTAGAACTGGAGAGTTGATATCTAAATTTTACTTCCGTGTTCCGTTGCGAATAACCAGAAATAATAACCTCCTTCATTGTGTCACGCCTAGGCTAAGTATACTGCAGCGCTCCTTATTCCATAGACTAGTAATTATGTACAATAACCTTGATTCAAATATTGATATTTTCGGATCTGAAAACACTTTCCATCGAACGTTAAATACAAATATGTGAGTTATTCCTCTTGTGTAGTATAATAGTTATGTTATTTATATCAATTGCTGTGTTATCTGTTGTTTAAAATTTAATTTCATGTTATTTAGTTTGTAGTGAAGTTATTTAGTTTGTTGCATTGTTATTTTGTTTCTGTCTAAAATGGCAACTTAAGCTGTATCTGAAACTTAATAATAAAATTTAAAAAAAATAATATTATTGTGTTACAGCCTTCGGCCAGAATTCGGCCCATACAAATACTGCCACCCACATTTCAACCGTCGGTATAGAGTCGGGTTCAAAACAAATGCCGAGTGAAGCCTGACGATCCTAACTGTCATTTGCAATTGATTCTTTAATCTCTATAATGAAGAAATTAATGGCTATTGTAGATGTATCGTGACTATCACTGATTTTAATTGCAATTGTTTTCTGCTGACTCTCTCAGATAATTGGTGGCCCGCCTTCTTCTCGACTATTCATGCCGTCATATACCCGTCTTGTTAGGACATGGTCGGCATTTTCCTCAATCCCGACCAAATCCCAACCCCATAGTCGGGACAAAGGAGGCAGAAAAATCTTTCGCACCCTTTTGCCAACCATTTTCACAAAATTTAGTGGTGAGATTGGAACACTGCAAGGACCAGTTTAAGCTAGTTAGATCACTCCTAGCTTCGTTCTTTAGGTCCTTTGACAACAATTGTTTTTGCCTAACGCGCCCATTTGGCGTCAGGCCACCGATGGACCGCCTTTAAATGCGACTTTTTCCCGACTGTCACACCCCCGACGCCGGGCCTATGGCGGCAAGAATTGGACCGTCGGGGTTGGGGTGCATTTTCTTCACTGGGGTGTTTAGTTCAATTCCTAAGCTTTTGAAATCCAAGTGGCGGCAGCGCGAAATGCATTAATTGTTAAATATCATTTCGTTACCTTCACCCCTTCGAATATGTTCATTACAGGAAGACTATTCACAGAAATGTTTGTGATAATGTATCAGAAGATTTCCTATCATCAAACAATTATTATTATGTATGAAAACTAGCAAGTTCGAGCGAGTACATGTAGAGGGCGCGATACTAGCGATTGAAGATAATGTGAAATTAAAACAAGGTAATTTAGAGGAAAAATAATAATTTATCACGGGAATCACAACGCTTCAGATTATACTTCTTATCTGGAAAACATTCGAAGCAATATAGATTTACTTAAGAATTTAAAACATGCAGATCATATAAATATTTAGTGAACGTCTTGCATAACGAGCGTATAGTTTGTGCTAAATAGCACAATCTACAGTATATTCCAAGTGACGTAACACGCAATGTAGCCAATGAGGATTAAAGCACGGGAATGTGCTGCCTGTTATAAAATAAAATAACTAATGCTTCTACCAATGACATCATTCTATAAGCAATACTTTTTGTTCAGTACCAACGCAGGTTTTTACGCTTGTTATCTCTGTGCGATCCGGTTTTTAAATTGTCTTAATTCTTGCAAATAACTAAACGTTATTTATAGGATGCACTATCATATACACAGTATGGAACACTATTATATAAATAACTAAAAAATAAGACTGCATCAAAACCACGCCCGCACAGCGATACCAAGTCTGAAAATTTGGTTTACATTGTATTAGACTGAAAATGGAAAAAGGACATTAACTGTTTGTTGTGCGTCTATCTTTCAACACTAACCTGTCATTCCAATATAGTTACGTAGAGCTCATGGCTACTACTCTCTACGTCAGCCTCGGTGAAGGAACATTCCTGGCGTCATGTTACTGTTTCTTACGTTGAACGTGATGTGAATCGCGTACAATTAAAATAAATCTAATCTTACTTAATTTATCCTATTTCCGATATGTTTAAAAATGCTGAAAATGGGTACAACAAAAAGAGTCTAACCTGACTTTCTTACGTATGTTCTTGAAATATTGAGAATGCAAACGAAACCAAAATGTAATTGTTGAAAAGTGGAAAGAAAAAAAAATGTTATTGTGTAGCGGAACCAAGAGAAAAAATTCGCTTTCACTGGTTAACCGGCCACGGGTTTTCACGGTGCCTTGAAAGTAGTTCAACAGAATACCTATAAATGGGAGTGCAAGGAACGCGGACAGGTCATGAACATTATTTCCCGGACAGCGTCCACTACTCTCTCCCATAAACATCAAGCTCTACGTAACGCTACTGGAGTAATCGGCTAGTATCGAAATATGGACGCCAAATCAAATAAATATTTAAACTCGATTGCCGGCTACCAGCCTAATCCAGTATGGGCCAAATTTTCAGTTCTTATCCAGTTTTATATATATGTTAACACTGTGTGACCGTTTCCTCGTTTATGCCTCTTAATTATTGAGTTATACAGGTACCGAACTGTGTAAGTAAATAATATTTAAGTTATTGGCAAGTATTAAAACATAAATAAGAAACAGACCACACAGAGATAGCAAGCGTAAAGAACTGAAAATTAGGTCTATATTGGTTTAGACTTGAAGTGGGCAGTCGAGGTTAACTACCCTCCACTTCCTGGCTTCATATATTCATTAAATTTTTAATGGCTCCGATCAGTCCAGTTTCACTTTGATAGAGGTCATTGAATGAAACAAACAAAATGCAGATTTATTTTTTACGAATTAATTGACCGGCTCCAACGCCATCTTGTTCCAATTTCGCGTGTTCCCGGTGTAAATACAATGATCAAACAGGACATTCTCTACACTTCAAATTAACAAGGAAGTACGTCATCAGTTGAGCACAGGGATTGGATTACTAAAAGCTAGGATGTATATAAATATACCAGGGCTGAGGGAGCTGGGCGGCGTGTCCCCGGTTAGGGGTGGGCATACCCGAAAGTGCTGTTAACATTCTATTCCACCTGAATATTTTCCAAATCCCCGTGCTAGTAATTTGCAGGTTCGAGAGATCCTCGACCAAACCACCCTTTGCCACAGAGGTAGAGTGGTGCAGCGGTAAGACGTTGGCTCACTAAATAAGACATCCGGGTTCGAATCTCGGCGATCGAATAATTTAAGATTTTTTTCTTCTTTTTTCTTTCAAAATATATTTTATATGTTCATATATGTTGTTAATAATTGCTTATTGCATTTCTCATACATTATCTTAAATTATTAACCATGGGAAACCATGGGGGTTAGGTAAGATTAGGTGTGGTCATATACCAGGTGTATGCATAAGTTTTTGCAGGTTTTGTGGTAAAGGAAACACGTAATTTTCAAGAGAAATTAATTTTGTTTTATTCAAAATATTGGCCATCGGCTCCTGCACATTTCGCCCATCTTTCATGTAATTGATGCATACCATGCCAGAAAAAGTGCTTGTCTTTTGCGGCAAACCATTCGTCGAGCTATTTTCCAACGTCTTCCAAATTGCTGAAGTGCTGCTCTGCGAGCGCGTGACCCATTGATGCGAAGAGGTAATAATCAGATGGCACCAGGTCTGGGGAGTACGGCGGGTGCGGAAGGATGTCCCATCCAAGCGATTTCAAGGTGTCTTTCACTGGTTTTGCTGTGTGAGACGGCGCATTGTCGTGTAACAAATCACTTTGCCATGTCTTCGGGCCCATTCCGGTCGTCTTTCGATCAATGCGTGATTTAAATTAATCATTTGTTGGCGATAGCGTTGTGCATTAACGGTTTCGTCGGGCTTCAAGACTCCATAATACATAATACCGCTCTGGTTCCACCAGACACAAAACATGGTCGTCTTGCCGAAGCGATTTGGCCTTTGTGTTGAAGGACCGGCTTCACCAGGTGAAAGCCACGATTTTTTCCGCTTCGGGTTTTCAAAATAAATCCATTTTTCGTCACCCGTCACAATTCGATACAGAAGGACTTTCTTTCGTGGCGTTGAAGCAGCATTTCACAAGTGACTTTGCGATTTTCTATTTGACGTTCATTCAAATCGTGTGGGACCCATTTACACAGTTTATTGATCTTCCCAATAGCTCGTAAACGTCTGCTGATTGTTTCTTGTGACACATTTAATGCTTTTGCCAATTGCTGTTGAGTTTGAGTTGGGTCATTCTCCAATAACACCTGCAATTGCTCGTTTTCGCACTTTTGTGGTCTACCAGAGCGCGCACTGTCTTTCACATTGAAATCACCACTTTTAAATTGTCGAAACCATGTCTCACATGTTCTAATCGATGGAGCGTGGTCACCATATGTTTCCACCAGCACACGATGACTTTAAACAGCCTTTTTTTTTGAGTAAATTAGAAAAGCAATGCGTGCCGCAAATGTTCTTTTTCAGGCACAAACTTCGACATGATCACTGAACGATAAAACAAAGACGCTAGTGTTTGGCGGACTCAACTTGTGTGTGTTTGTAGTTTAATGTCAGACGAAAAATGACGTATGTGTCAAATGAATACGCTGCGTACTTTTCGCTGGCGCCATCTCTTAGGTAAACCGGAAACTACTTATCTTTACATGTTCCACTCTGAGAGTCGATCAATTAGTACTTTTAAAAAAATTGTAAACAAAATATGCACGAAAACTTATTTAACACATTTTTCTGTTATTCGCTTGAAATGTTTGTGTTCTTCATATAAAAATAAACAAGGACTTAATTAGACTTTTCGTTTTAAGTAGTTAATTTTTGTGAGATGATAAAAAAAACTTTTATGGGGTAGTCTTTGTGATTTAGCTCTTGTTTCTCTTCATCATTACGTGCGTAGCCATCATTCGTCCGTCTTGTCATCTCTTTACGTTTCGCTGAAAGGTTTATGCCATTGACCTCTCTCTAAAACAATACTGGATTGCTCAATGTCATTTAAATTTTAATGAGTATATGTAATCAGGGAGAGGGGTTATTTAATCTCGATACTTCATTTCCACTCTGGTCCAATTTGGACCAATTTTTTAAATTCTATCTAAGTTTTTGTTTATCAATGTGCGACTTCTTGCAAATAACGTGAGAATGATTTACAGTTATACGTTAAAAGTATAGAATGATATTATTTTATTCAACCTTCGTATATGCAAGCTAAAAAGTTGGTATTTGTCATATTGTAGATAAAGGAGGCTTCAAATGACGGACCCCGGTCCAGATCTGGACCCCAAAGTTCTTTCTCACAGACCTCCACGACTTGATTCGACATCAAGACTACAAAGAAAGAAAACTAATTGTATTATAAGCACGGTATTCAGCAGAAACTATTAAATGCAGCACAAAAATTCCAGGAATGTATATGATTATTCTACGTACGATTTATATGTTTCCTGCAGAGTGCTCGAAGCAGAGCGTACATTTGATTGAAATGAACCCTTCTCTGTTGCCGCTTTCATCTTGTTTCAGACCTTTAAAAAAAGCATAGAAATGTAATGTGGTTTCATGCTAACATAAGCAGTATTCACATTTTAATGTTTTATTTATTGATTGATTCGTTTACTAGATTATTTTCACTCCTGTTGGTGAGGGGTGACTACATTGACTACATTGATAATCGTACTGCTATTACTACTATAAATACAGCAACAACAACTACAGCAACAGCTACTACTACTACTACTACTACTACAAATACTGCTACGTCTTGTCATGTTAAAATTCCTTGTCTTGTCAAATTAGGAAGATCTGCAAAGTTTTGTTGAGTAATGTTGAACATTGTGGATTTGAGATATTTTGACTAACCCTCGTATATATGGGTCAAATTTTGATTACGGACGTACTCTGTTCTTCGTCTTGTCAAATTACTAAGTTGTGCGAAGGTTTGTTGAGATATGTCGAAGATTGTGAATTTACCTTATTTTGACCAATTCTAGTATATATGGGTCAAAATCATGATTTCTTATATATCAGTTCAAAAGTTTTTGTTAGATAACCCATTATTATTATTAGGTTAGTTGGCAACACTGAACCTCTTTTAATCAGTTGCAGGAAGATACTGACAAAAATGTAATCTGATGACGTAATTCGAGCAGGAACTCCGCTCGAACAGTTCGAGCGTTAGAATTTTTTTCGAGCGCTCGAAACCTATTGACGCTTGAAGTTGCTCGAAGTGGATTTTTGCCAGTTCTCCCACGTTTCGAGCGTGACTGCTTCGGGCTTTGGATTTCGAGTGCTCGAAATTCGCTCATTGCACAACTGAATCTGCTAGTGTTGTACTCCAACGTTCGCAACCGTAAAGTGTTACTGGCAGAATAACCGTTCTGTATATTTTTAATTTCAAATTCCTTGATATTTATCGCGATATTAGAAGTTTTTGGAATGAATTGAAACATGAGTTCCCCGATACTAAGCGACTGTTTATTTCTTCCGTGACCTCATTTTTCCTTGTTATGTATGCTCTCAAGTATTTAAATTTGTTTACTTTCTCTATGACCTCATCCCTAATTCTTATGTTTTTATTTCCTTCATTCCCTGTGTTTCGGCTTATCATGTATTTTGTTTTATCTATGTTTACCGGTAGACCTACCTCATCGCACGCTTCTACTAAGACATCGGTGTTGCTTTGTAGTGCATCTATATCGTCCCCTATTAAATCTACATCATCCGCGTATACAAACAGTTGATTCAAACAATTCAATGATGGTCCCTTTTTGTCCCCTTTAATGTTTAAAATCGCATATTCTAACGCAAAGTTAACAGTAGTAGGGACAAGGCATCGCCTTGTTTCAATCTGTTGCGAATCTTGAAACTATCTGACATATTATTACCTATTCGTACTCTGCTTATGGGATCGCTGAGACACATCTTCACTAGTTGAACCAATTTTTTCGAAATTCCAAATCGTATCAGGATAATGTATAACTTTTCCCTTTTGATAGAATCATATGCTTTCTTAAAATCAATGATGAACCGTCCCATTGTATTCCTATTTCTTCTTCAAAATTTGTCTCAAGGCGAAAATCTGGTCAAACGTGGATCTATTTCTTCTCAATCCACATTGGTGATCTCAAGCTATTTCATCTACTTATACACTTACGCATGTTAACAGAATATTACTTAATACCTTGTAACAGGTTGGAAGTAACAAGATTCCGCGGTAAATATTACAATCCGATTTATCGCCTTTTGTGTAAATCGGAACTATTATTGAAGTTTTCCATTCCTTTGGGGGCTCCTCCTTAGATAACAAAATGTTATTCGAATGTAAAGAAAAATCCATTTTGTATATTCTTTATTGGAAATTAAAAAAATACAAATTATATATAAAATTCATTGTCTTTCCACAATTGGTTGCTTTGTTTTTTCTTACGTAATGATTTTCCGAGTTTGATGTCAGACATGTTTAAAAGTCTTGCGTTATTAAACAGTAACTTAATTACACAACCTTCCATCTGTTCTAATTTCTGTATGATCAAAAGCCAGTCTTCATGCTGTTTCCCTGTCGTGCTCAGTTTCATTTGTTTCAGTGTATATGACTTCTAGTTCTAGCATGTTTCCAATAGGGCATGTATTACAAAAAACAGGTAAGCAATATGGAATAGCCTATAATTATTTCACAATTTTATCATATCTAACAAATACTTGGAATGATTGATTGTAAATGAGTGATATAGTGTTCGAGTAGCATTTGGGAGGTCTTGAGTTTAATTGCAATGGCCAACAATCCTTACTGTTTTTTAAATGCAATTACGCCATGCAAATACAAAGGTGACACCATCAACATGCACTCTGACCATCAGCTTCCCCAACTCCTTTTCCTTTATCGTAATCACAGTCTAATGTCTATAAAGGTAAGAAATGAAATTGCACTTCCTATTATCATGTGATTCCGTAATGCTACAACTTCCTTCATGTTACAACTATTGAGATATAGTTGTAATGCTACAACATATTACAACAGTTTATTTTGAGATATAGCATGAACGTGTCTAAAGTTGCATATGCTATATTTATAGTAAAGGTAATAATAATAGTTTGTTTTGCAGTAACAGTTGTACAAAATGTTGGACAAACAACACATATTTCGATTTAATGTTTCCACCTACAATTACGAACGGTGTTAAAATTATATCCAAACATAACGACAATGTAAGATCTCTCTTTATTAAACACGAAATTACCATACGATATGAACATTATCAAATTTCAAATGTTACAGCGTATGTGAAAAAATTATTTGCATTTGCGATATGAATGTTACTGTTCAATCTGGACTGTATGCCTTCTGTTTCTATTAGTATTTTAGATTGCAATGGTGGTTTATTGAAATTTCCAATGCAAGTCTGGATGTATGCAAACTGTGAAGATATCTGTAATATTATTAAAAGAGTATTTGTGTGTCATAATTTTGCATTATTAAATGCTGATGTTCTTTTTAGAGTCCACATTACCCGGACCTACACTAACTTTAGTTTTAAAACACAATAAACTATTCTATAACCAAATAAAAGTTTGTTCTTTGATCTTTAACTAAAATGCATACTAATTGTTTACATAATTATCAACCCCGTTTCATCTAACATTTAGATATATAGAAGAGTACTGTATGCTTTTTGACTGTCGTTCAGTTAATAGTCTAGACACTAAAACAGTTATAATAATTTTCTAATGATTGTATGCAAAAGTTTTATTTCTATAACAGTAAACCTATCAAATACAAATTTTATACTTTCCATGATTTTGTGTGTTATACCTGTGTAGTTTCAAATAAATCGTATTCCTTTCCTTAGTGATTGTTTTATTTATCTCTCTGCCATCTGATATTAATTAAAAGGCATAAACAAATTGGTGTGCAGCATTGTGAGTAGTATAAAAAGATTGTCAATTCGATTCCAGCAGATAACTATTCTAATATAGTTATAAATACGTAAAAATATTCGTACTAAGTTCAACTCATTTGCAAGTAAAAAAAGTATATTTTAAATAAATACCAACATCACCCACCAGAGTATAACATGTGAATCAAACAAATTTTAATATGATAGCGTGAGCTTAAAGGCTACGAATAATATTCTAAATTAAAATACACTATTATAAATACTATATACCTCCTCATAATTCTGAAAGCATAATAAATAAAACAGGTAAGTTTTTTAACTTTACTATTTATTTTAAAAACCTCACCACACTATACATTTCTTAGGTTTCGTTCACTAAAAAAAGGTATTTTCCAATTCACTTAGATGTCTTTTTCAAGTTCAAGTAATGTATTTTCTACAAAAGCAACAGTTTTCTATCACGTCTATTTTTTCAATCTCTCACAGTTTGTGTTAAGTTTGATTTTGTTTCTAGAGTACTAATCAATACACTGCCACTGCACAAAATTACATAGGTCACATAAAATAATGTTACACAATTTCTTTCACTATATTTTCTTTTTGCTTGCAGGATTTCACGCATATTGTCCAAATGTTGCGCCAAACACCGATGAAACGCAATAAAGAATTCTTGTATAACAATGCAACATATTAAACAGTTCATAAAGCGCGTGAACAGAATCTGGATTCGTCAGTATGTGCAGCACGTATTCATTGTTCTCAAATTGTCCACAAGTATAGCCGTCTTTTTCTTCCACAGACATGTAGTAGCACCAGATACACATAAAATTTTCAATGTCAGTCCTTTAACATTTCTTCCAAACATTCAAAATTTATAAAGTCTAGTCTACACGAACATCGTTCTTCTTTCGTAATCACTTTAGCGTAACGTGCTCTTTCCATGTATTCTCGTGTGTTTACGACAAGTATTTCTTATAACTTTACTGTCAGTAACGTCTTCATATAATGCTCACACCTCAATCATACCACACACTTTAGAGGAATAACTTTCCGTATAGAGGCTACATAAAATAACCAACAATTGCCAGGGTTTAAACTTCCGGAAGAAAATAAAACTATTGGCGCTTAGGACATCATGACGCAACTTGGCTTCAGCCAATTAAAAAAATCTAACTCACCTTAGTTCATATTTATGTAAAACCATAAGTAATACAAATATTGTTCTACTTATCGTCGCCATTTCTTTTCAAACCAAATATCTACAAGCTACTTAAGTTCTATCTATATTTCTATACCATAGTGTGAGTGCGTTATTATGCAAACCACTTACGCATGTTTTTATCCGACGTATTAATCATTTTAAAGCCACCTTCCATCTTTCTTCACACTAAAGTCATTCCTTATGTTCAGCAAAAATATCTTTAACAAGTAACACTTTCTGAACTTCAGTCGGTTTACGTTCCAGTATATTTCTTAGTCTCACTTCAAATATACCAATTGTATAGTGTTTGCAATTATTATGTTTCACTTCATACGCATTGTATAAAGCCTTAAAATTAATACCCAAATACACTTCACCACATTCGATAATTAAGCAGATTTTCACGTTCTATTTCGTTTCAGCCAAATCCCATACATGCATGAGCCAATTGATTACCTTATTTTACACATCCAACACAAATTAGCGGAAATCGAACATAATTTACAGTTTCCATGGCTTCAAATATACTACTTTCCTCAATTATATTTCGTTCACATGCACAAAATGCTTTTCTTTCATTTTTCTCTTTCCTATCACGTCCACTATCCATTTTATCACATTCACTTTGTTGTTCTGCTAATTTAGTATTAGTCTTATTGCACATCATAACTTTGCACTTCGCACATCACATCTCCACCTTTAACTAGCGTATCCATTTGCACGAAATAACTTCCCACCTCATTTGATTTTGGGCACATGTCTATTTCTATGCATATTGTTGAATACACAGGAGCGTCCGTTCCAGGCATAGTGTCTGTATTTACAGACAGAGGGTACATATTGATAACACTTGGCTTTAATAGGGATGGAATGTCTGGTGTTTCTTCTATATCCATTTCAGCAAAATCACATTTCACCTCATTTGGTTTTGGGGGACATACACATTCTTGGAAAACAGGGAGCCTCCATTTCAGGTTTTATATCTGTATTTGCACATAGTGGATACACACTGTTCTCTAAAGGCACAACATTTAAAGAGTATTTCACAGTAGCGTGAACTTACAAAAGAGGGACTCTGCGACTCCTTTCCAATATTTGATAAAGTATCATCAAAAAGTTCCACTTCGTTAACTGCATTTAAAAAGGTGTCACTAGACCACCTATCACCTTCTCCCCAGAAAAATTCGTTATAAATGAACAAAGTTTATTATCGTCAGCAAGACACAACACTGTTCAAAGTTCTTAATTTCTTCAATTAAATACACGTATTACTGCACAGAAAAATCCTAATAGTCTTTTCAATCTTAAACTGCTTCTGTCTTTTCTTTCAAACTATAGACCACCACCAACAAATCTTCTATTCACACTGACTTTAAAACAACACAATCAATCATAGGGCTTATACAACAATAATTTTGTGCCCAAACACGCTCGTTTTGAAACACTTCTGCGCAACTCACATATATAAACCTTTTATTTCTTTCATCTACGCCATTTCATGTAAATTCGCCACACTTCTCGTCTTAAGGATGATATTCGTAACATCATAATTTATCATTGGTCTGTTATTACCTATAAAGTTTACACATTATTTAACCACCACTTAAAAATACTTCTCCCCCATTTTCTTCCCTAAAGACACCAAGTAGAACCATAAATCCAGTCCTTTATCCACAGAAGTGCATGCAATTTCTCCAAGTACTTATCATTTCTAATTGTTTTTATGTATGTACACAAAAAATTTTACAGTGTAATGGTATTATCGTAATGCATCTTTAAAAATCTTTCACAAATTTTCTTACAAGTACTATAATACAGTAATGTTTCCCGCACAATTTCTCCCTTAGATTCCTTACAAATGTCAATGCAATTGTGCTAAGCTGTGTCCATAGGAGTATGATTATAGATTCAATAAAATCACAGGAAGCACAAATGCTTTAAATCACATTTGCAGAACTCAAATACCATAAAAGTTCCATAAACAACGTATTTATGTAATTGATTTGCGTTCATGGCGATATCAAATGTTCGATGGTTTCAACAAATATTTTATCTAGCACAAACAGTGGCTACTTTTCAAAACCATTGTTATATTTTCTTAATCTATTAGGCATAATGTATCTACATATAAAATTACTGCTCTTTAGCTTAAATTGTATACAAAATAATTTTTAAGCGACCATATTTATTCGCATATAGCAACTCTTGAAATTTTCAATATATATTCTTAATCTATTCGTCAAAATACATCCTTGTACCAAATTTTAGGTTTCTGCCTTAAACGATGTGGAAAATGATTTTTTGTCTGCCATATTTATTTATAGAGCCGTTTCGAACAAAATCTTTAATTTTCATAATCTACTCGTCAAAACACATCTTATACCAAATTTCTGGTTTCTATCTTTAACAGTGTAGAAAATGGTTTTTCGTCCGCCATATTTCTTTTAAAATGGCGACTTCTAAACAACGTTCTTATAGGTTTGTAATTCCTTTGTACTTATGAACATTTGCATCGAGTTTCAAGTTTCAAATCTTAGCCGTTTAGGTTGTGTATTCTTTCAAAAAAACCATTTCGACCGCCATATTGGTTTAAAGATGGCGACTTTTGAAAAATTTTCTTACAGGTTTGTAATTCTTTTTTACGACTATACGATTCTACCAAGTTTCTATTCCTTCCAGATTAGACTGCGTATTCTATCAAAACATCAATTCGGCGACCATATTTGTTTAAAGATGGTGACTTATAGAAACATTTCTTATGTTTTTTCAATCTAACAATGCCAATATGTCTTCATATAAAATTTAAGTTCTGTAGCTCAAACGATGTGCAAAATAAATTTTATGTCCACCATATAAAATGGCGAGTTTTTAAAAAACAAAGCTAAAACCAAAATAATTGCATTTCCTAGCTTCAAAAACCCGTATATGCAACATTAGTTTCAAAAAATACAAGAACGACCTAATAGACGGCCAAATATGTGTTAGCAATAACTCAATGTAAGTCATGCTTCAGTTCAAATGTCTGATTAAAATAAACGCGTTTCTAAGCTTCAAAAACCAGTATATTCAACCTTATTTTCAATAACATGGAACAAACCGCTTAGTAGACGTTCAAATGTATGTCAGTCCATTTATGATTATGCCATGAGGCGACATTCCGGCGTAAGCATTATTCCTAAAACAAACAACTAGTCTTCACATTTGTATTTATTAGTCAGCATTAGTCCATCTGTTAAAGCATAATCTTCTGTAACTATCACCAACTACACCACAACAACCTTAAGGTTAAACTTTAAGAAATGGATCTACCGCAAGGCAACAAAATCTGACAGTTGGAGCAGGTTAAACTTTAAACAATGGCTCTGCCGCAACGCAAGAAATCTGTCCATTCTTTTCTTACAATACAAGTAAGCAAAACAATTAGATTCTTGTTAATTAGTTAATTGTTAATCAAAAATAATATTATTACTAAATACGAGTGGCATTCAGGAAGTAATGCTTCAAAGCCCACCACTTGGCAAATAGTACTGCAAACATTCTGAACTGTTTATCACTATTGCACTTATGTTTAAACTATAGATTGTCAGTTGCTGCCCCTTCCTTTCTCTTCTCGTTCCAGTGTAATGGAGCAATCCATAGCATCTAGTGGTGACGTCCGGTTGAAGCAACGGGCTGTCATTGAATTTCTGACTGCGGGAGGTTGTGCGTCCAGCAACATTCATCGCCGTATGATTGCAGTTTACGGATATGCCTGTGTTGAAGTCAGCACTGTGCGGAGGTGGGCAAGGACTGTGAAAGACCAAAATCCAGCTGCATGAAATCTCCATGATCAGCACCGAAGTGGACGGCCCGCAACAGCCTTTGATGACGATCAACATCAGGTGGACGAGTTGATTCGGGGCAATCGCAGGATCAAGTAACACGAGATCGCAACAACGCTCGCCTTTCCATTGGTTCAGTGAACCACATCATTAAGGACCTTCCGCGTTACAAGATGATGTGCGCTCGTTGGGTACCACGGCAACTGACGTCTGATATGAAAGAGTCGAGGCAGAGAATGTGTCAGCAGCTGCTCCTGCGATATGAAGTGGAAGGTGACGAATTTGTTTGCAGAATTGTAACTGGCGACGAGTCGTGGACACACCCTTGCGACCCGTAAACGAAGCGTTAGTCGATGAAGTACCTCCACACGTTCTCTCCTCTGCCAAATAAATTCAAAGTTGTTCCGTGTGCTGGTAAAGTGTTGTTGACTCTCTTTTGGGATTAGGATGGGGTCGTGCATACTGAATTTCTGCGAAACGGTCAGACAATAAACTCAGATCGCTACGTTGACACCCTAAAGCGACATCGGGCCAGATTGCAACGCACTCGCAAAGATAAACAGGCAATTGTGCATCACGAAATGCTCGTCCGCACACAAGCCACAAAACTTAGGAAACACTGCAGCGCCTTAGGTTCACGGACATTCTGCCTCATCCTGCCTATAGTCCGGATCTTGCGCCCTGCGATTTTGTGTCTTCCCCAAAATAACAGTTGTGACAGGTACAGTTACAGTTGTGACGCGGAGGTGGAAAAATCTCCGACGGCATGAAAAAACCTTGATTCGCGTTGGTGCAAGTGTGTTGCCCGTAATGCGAACTATGTTGAAAAATGATGTCACCATTTGTAGCTGACATTGCAAGCTTTCCACTGATACCTGTATCGGTGCCATCTGTTAAACACAAAGGTATCACCTTGGAGGCATTACTTTCTGAATCACCCTCGTATATTTGTGTGTGTTATATTCTTTATGAATTCATTTCATAGTACAAAACTCCAAGCACTCTTAATATTCAAACGTACTTAGTTTGTTACTTTCATGCCAGTTAGGTACTTTTCAATCATTTCATTTATAATTCTGTTTTTTTATCTTTCTTTTCCATTATAAAAATTAACTTGTTGCTGAAGGCAGTAAGAATTTTCGATGCACAACAACTGCGGTGGTTTAGTGTGGAAGAAGGAGTTTCCCAATTATTTCTTATTTTATTTTTTCTACAAGCAAACAAGCGTGAAATTGGTACCTATATATTTTTTGTGCTTTCTCCAATTTTTAATCAATGAAGAAGGTGAAAAATGCCTTGCGGTTATCCGCTATATATTTTTGGGTACCAAAAGCTATTATGAAAGGGGGGTAAAATTCGTAATAGAAAAAGCGAAGTACAGCGACGGTTTGGGGGATATGACACTTTGGTTAATGATGGGGCGTGTTTCGATTTATTTTTTAATTAAAATATGCAAAACCGTATACAAATCGCGGGCAATACTCCTAATGAGCTACAGAGGAACAATCGTAATTCACAATCTGCTACAACAACTGGTCAACTACTGGTGAATTTACACCTTCAGCAGTGTATTTGTATATTTTCTTGTGAAATGAAACAAATGCGAGCTATTTTTCTGTTTTATTCTGCATTGTATCGTGTCTTGTTTCATCGGAAAATAATTATTTTTCCATTATTATATAAACGTCAGTTCTTGTTTACACTTGAAATTTTCCTTTTTTGGTCAACCATTGGTGTCATCCTATACTGAAACTTGCTTTCCGGCACTCGGGAGATGGATATAAATCTTTCTTTATTATATATGATATTTTATTTGCATTTAATTATCGATCATTTGAATATGCCAAATCAATTTCACTTTCACACACACACACACACACACACACAAACATAAGATCAAGCGACTTACTACTTGCGTGCGGACTGCGCAATGCAATTCTTAGGAATACGCAATTTATAATTCCGCCAATCAAAATCTATTTAACCTATGAGTAATTTAGAAATCAAATAGATTTTCTTTACGTTCCGTTTGCAAACGGTTTGTTAAATTTGTCACGCTAAGGGTTGGTGAAATGGAAAATTTGTTAAGGACTGGTTAAAAATTTAACACACCGATAGTTATCAGATGGTTAAGCTGTATTTGATCAAAGTTGGAGAAACGGGGCATAACAAATTCGACCTGTCACTGGTCCAGTGTGAAACCTGACTAAACTGAACCGAGCTGGAAAAGATCGAATCAAGTGAGCTGGGCTGACCCGTGTTGCGTGGGTGAGAGCGCCTAGTGTGCGAATTAGCGAAGGATGCCCGGGATTTCCGCCCTGGCAAATAAGTTTCCGATCTGGACAAATTTATTTTTGTCCCTGCTAGGGATAAATTTCTCTCTCCTAGAAGATTAATCTATCAAGATTAAATAAAATATCGGAACATTGTTTGGCAGAAGTTGAAACTGTTTTCAAGGAAGTGACAAGGGCAAATGAACTTTTACTAGCAGCTAAGAAGCCTATTTTGAAGCCATTTCATTTGTGACGTTTATGAAGAAACTCAATGTGAAGGTTTTAAGTAGACTAGGTGCTTACGTTCTTTTATTTACTTTAGTTACCATCCCCCATTATTAATTACTAACTATGGTTTTATTAATATATTATTACATTAAAACCGCTATACGTACACGTAGGCAACACTGCATTGTCAAAGAACCTAGGAGAACACGGTATTGACTGGAAAATGTTATTATTTATGCAAGTATGAGGATTGAACACTGTTACCTGTTGAATAAATTAATTTTTATAGCTTATGGTAATTTGTTAGAGTTGTATGTACAAATGTTCATTAATTAACATTATGTGTTCGTAATAATGTACACGGTATTCGCTGTTATTGTGAGCTCAACTTTAGGTCTGTTCATGGTATTTGAATGATTTTACGCGGTATCTGTTGTTATTCGTTCGCAAATACAAGTCTCGTGAATTGTTTCGCGCAACGTTTTAGATTAATTAGCTTTAATTTTGTTTTTTAATATGAATACTATTAAATTTCTTTAGCGGTACGAAGCGGGACACAGTATTTTCTAACAACTCAAGATAGGGTTTTTATCAGTGTAAACCATATATGTTATAGAATACAAGATTGTCAATCACCTTGTTTGCTCTCGGTATTAATTAGTTCTCTTTTGTTTTGAAATTCATTTTCAATATGCATTTGAAGTTTTATGCTATTTATTCTAATTGTCTTTAGTTTTGTATTGCCATTTGTTTATTTTGTACACAGCTCCCTGTATGTGTCTCATTTTGTTTTATTTATCGTTACTGGCCCTGTTATTTTCAGTTTATTAATGTTTCAATGATGTAATTGAAGTAAAATTTAGTGAACATATATCATTATGTTACTGATCCCTATTAACTTAATTTTGCTGTATCTATATACTTAACATTACGTGGATTAACATTTTGTTATTGTCCCTTTTCAAGAGAGATGGCTGCAGAATAAATATTATACAGTGGCTGTATCTTTTAAAAGGCAATCTTTTGCTCGAATAACTATTACTGCTTTTATTTAGGTGTTTGAAAGAGAGAGAGAAAGAGAGACAACTTTGAAGAGAAAATCAATGATTGAAGGGTCAAGATTCAGTTCAAAGAAAAAAGAAAAGAGGGAGATGTGAACGCAAGCAGGTATATGGAGAAGCTTTACAGAGGACAATTCTATAGCTGGATTCGTTTTTCTGCTCCGAACTTCTTTTGTTACTTTTTCGTTCGACCTTTTTTTGTATCTTTAAGATACGATGCTTTATGTTGATTTCTAATGAGTTGTCATTCTTTATTTTTTTCTTTTATATTGCTTTTCCGGAATTGTGCAGTATCATTCATGTAGCAGTAGATGTGGGCCTAGAACCGGGGTGCCTTTTGTTACAGGGAAATTAAGGAATCTTGTAAGCTGATGTACACGTTATCTTAACATCGTGTCTACACAATGGGGGTGATAAATGATCTTGGGGTATGACTCGTAAAAGAGCATGAATGGCAGACAGCGCTCATTTATAATACTTTGACGGATGGTTTTGAGGAAGGACTGTGTTACGTAGTGGGTGGAAGCACAGTCGTTTGTCATTTCCAGGAAGACTACAAGACTAAAGTTGACATTTTTTTTAAATGAAAAGTTAAAGAATGGGAGATGTGCCGGTTACTTTGAGGCTGGAGGATAAAAGGCTCGTAATTATCTGTCCACTGACAAAGGGCTGTGTCAGAGCACCTAATGAAGCTGGAATACGATGCATGGTAGTCTTCAAAGCATCCTACCCGAAAAAAAAGAAAATAAATATATATTGTTGAAATGACATGTTTCTAGCAAGTAGAATATGTGAGGCATTCTTACATTGTATATTAATTTCGGTTAAGATCATCAATTTCCGCCTTCGTTCGTTCGTTGTGGCTGGAGGATGTTAGCTTGTTCATTGCATTGCAGTCAAGCAAGCAACGAGATCGTGTCTATATGCGAGATGTATCCCAGTCCCTGTGGGCATATTGCCATGCGTTGTTGAACATTTTTGTGCATGCATCGAACCAGGGAATCTTTTTGATGGGGGGATTACGATATTGAAAGGCAACTAGAATTGCAAATAGGAACATGAACTGTGTATGTCTGTATTAGGTAGGTGCAGACCATTTATCAGCTTTGCTAAAAGTAGACTGTCGCGTTTTACAAGCAGTATAGTTTACGCAGAGGTCACAATACTTTTAATGGAATAAACGTGTTGAATATTACTATCTCTATAAGAAAAGCATACTAAGCGGCACCAAATACCAACGTTAGTGGTCGTACGGAATTGGCTGGTGTACTCATAGGATTGTAAATGGTCGTCAAACACTGACAACGCTACAAATATAAAATAATAATTAGTTGTGGTAAACAGTACCTAACAGAGTAGGAACCTTTAGATAAATTGTTAAAATTAACGGAATTGTGAATGGCAGTTGACCAATATAAAATATTATTTCGCTATGTTAATAAAACTTTTGATTGTTGTAGCACCCTCTGGCTGTCAATGCTGAAAATCTCTGAATACACTATTTTCCTCGAGAATGCTGTAGCAGTGGTTGAGCGGATAGATATCTAATGCCAAATTCATACAAAAGGGGCGATCACAGTCATCAAAATATAGGACAATGCTTATAATGTAAATTGTCATGTACACTACCGGAAAATAAAATCCTTGTTAACGGGATGACTGTAGAATGGAGTGTAATTTTTTCTTACCAGCCCATAGGAAATAGGAAAACATAAATGTAGAGAAACGTGTTCGTTCATACTGTGCGGTGTCCTAGCTAAAAGTCACAAGCTGTTCACCATATATTAAAATGTGCATGAAAGACAATGGATGTATCTTTCTTGTTGATTAACCTATGGCAACACTGGAAGCATGGATATTTGAATAACTAAAAATAAATGTTCTCAGGCGTACTGTCAGCTGGCAACCCCTGCTAAAACTCCCAAATCGCCTATAGAAAAATGACACAAGGGAAACGAATAAGCCAATGCTTGTATTTTTCGTGTTTACGAAGCAAGTTTAAAATGTCAAGCGAGAATGTATATAGAAATGGCTGTATTCCACCTGCAAGCTACATGTGTCCAACATGGTGAAGGATCATTGTAGATGGGTCATATACGTTACAAGGTATGAATAGCAAGCTTGAGTACTAGTATTGCGCGTTGGATGCAGGTTTAGGTGTAAGCAAGCGATCTCTGTACAGTGCAAACAGGGAAAATAACAGCGGACATACCGGCATTGAGGTTTATTAGAGTATACACTGCATGAGCATCTCTCGGTTGAGAATGTTACTTTTGAATTAGGGTAATTAAAAGTTCCAAGGTAAATTACGAATATTGATAATTCTGTAGATGAACAAGTGGGAAATACCAGCGTTGTGCAACGGCAATAGGTTTATGCATCTGTACTAAAGCTACGACAGCATTCGCTTGTTCAACGACGTACCTGATTAGTCAAAATACTCCACCTATGTATGTAATAGTAGAATAAACAATTGAACACACTAATAGCTAGCAATAGTGGACATACACCCTTGCAAGTGGACATTTCTGTATTCAATTATTCAAAATAAATGTCAGAAATATGAGCTAATGATAGGTCAGGTGTCTAATACACAGGCAGATAGATCCATAGAGTAATATTGTACCACGTATATGGATAGTTAATAGTCGATTTGACAAACAGATAAGAATTTAAATCTGGTCATACGATTGGCAGGACATGGAATTTTATTATAATAAGCACAGATATGGATTTAGCATTTGGTACTTAATCACGCATATAGATTTGTGATTAGCAGGACATGGAATTTTATTATAATAAGCACAGATGTGTATCTAGCATTTGGTAATTAATCACGCATATAGATTTGTAATTGGTCGAGCAAGGAAGCGCTTAGCACTTGTGTAAAATATGTGCAAAGTAGCAATACTAAGGGTTTTTAGCCAACATAAGACAACGACGCTTGTCACTTTCGGTGAAGATAAAAAGTACGACAAATGTTGGAGTTAGCAACATGGTTCGCTGACACAACTATTTCAATCGTTAGCTACGAATACAAAGTTGCCGTATGCAAAATGATGTACACTACGTAGTCCTAGGTGTACCACAAGTTCGCAATTGATTACTATTTATTGTAATCTCATTGGTTAATACTAAAACACAATCAAAGTGCAATTGAGCTTGTTGATTGGCTGGTAATGGCTATAAAGCAACGTCGGCGACAGGTATTGAACCCAGTTCCATAGCGAGTTGTACTTGTTCAAACACACACGAGAGTGTCAATTGCGTACTACAGGCCATTAAGGAATGAACGCCTCCCTGTTTTGTGGTATGCATCTATTGTTATGCAGGTATTCATTCCACTGGAAGATGGTGAGGAACATGCTTGTACCAACCTTTCAGTAGATGACGTACGACATGAAGTTTTGGAGACGTTAGCGTTTTTCGATACATATCATTCCATCTACAATATTCTTGTTGCAATGCATCCAGAGCAAGCCATCACCACAGAACAATTTATACGTACCTATACAGAGATGATTGCTAATGACGATCATGTACAGGCAATGTACGATGTGCTGTGGACAAAGGACTATGAACATGGAGCTTCACTTTCAACGGAGGATCAGGATTAATAAATGAAACACAACGATTGTAATTAAAGAAAAATCTTTATTGCATAATAAACAAATTCTGTGCTTGACGTACAATATACAAGATTTTAGTGACAAACAGTTACAAGAGGGTACACATGACAACATCAGGATATATTTATCTGCATTGCATTGACCATAGTGCAATACCCTGTTGCATAAGAAACAGGATACGAAGTTCATATAAATAAAATAGTGTAGTACCTCCCTCCAATACAACGCTGAGTGACTGTGTGCCACATGAGAACCATTACATGCAAAGTCTTTTGTCTTGTAAACATTCTACCCTTGGTTTGCGAAGGTTCAGATAAACGTGGTTACAAATAATTTGTCTTTTTACCTGCAGGAACTAAAATGTGCCGCTACAGATACCGAACATATGACTAATTACAGTATATACTCATGTAGAATTTCTGATCTCATATATACACAATGTTAGAAAGTAATTGTCCACCCCATTAAGATACATAGCTAATACTTTGGTTTTGTAAATACATGGTATTTCTGTACACCAATATTGTAATGGTGAAGAGTAGTTTACTATGATCACCAGTCTTAAATGTAAAGAATAATAAACAAGTATTCCAATAAAAAATAAACATGTTCCCTTCCATATTTTCCTAACTGCGATATCCATAGGGAACTGTCATATATTGTTTTCTCTCAACAGGATTTAATTTACGACGCTTGTGTTGTTGCACAACAACATGGCGTTTCACCTGAGATTTAGGAACGACATGAAAGTCAGGTTTTCTAAGAATACAATTCGGTGTAACCATTTGTTTACCTTTATACGTACCCTTCCCTACCTTAAACATATCCGTGAATGTAATTTTCTCTCGTGTCGCTGATGAAGTGTTATACCTCGAATTTTGATCACATGGTTTAATTGACCCGTAGATATTTCCTTTAGTTCGAAACAATAATGTTTTGACAGAAGAGGAACGACGCATTGTCCACCCCGCAGGCACGTCATCCTTAAGCTGACCTAGGTAATTACCGAGAGGCAGCAAAGGCGATTCATTACATCGTCTAACATATATAACACTGTCGGTATCACAATACAAAAGTTGAGCTTACCCACATTACTCATTGCCTCATACAGTCGAAGTCTCGCCCATGAGGAAATAAAAGCGGCAAGCATGACATTACTGAAGGCGTAAGGCGTATTTTGCGACTCGAAATCTCGATATGTAACAAGAAGTTTACTACCTACTAGATTCACATGCTGGATTTCCAAATGAGGAGGATACACGATCTCATTAAACCCCCGAGTAATTGTAACAATCTTTGTTCGAGGAAGATCACACCTTTGAGCCCACTTACCAAAGAAAGAATTTAAATATATTTTTGTAATGAATCGAAGGCCCTCGTTCTTAGTAATGTTATCATACTCAAGATGAATGCTCTCATGATTAAAATAATCCTGAATATACTGTTGTCTATTTTCCTCATCTTGACAATTGTCGGAAAAACCTGAGGCTTCCTGTTTCATTTTAAGAAACGTTCCTATGTACCCCTGAAACAAGTCCACTGACATTTCTGATTCCCAAATCTCATACGTTTGCATAATGCCATCCATACCCTGCATCTAATGCAGCATGGAGCTCGGGTGTGCAAAACACACATTTGATAGCTCCTTCCTCATCAGTATGAGTACATTCCGATCTATGTAGCGTTTCCATACACGTTCTACATAAACCGAACAATAGTTTGTTGTGGGCATTGTAGGGTAATATGGGCATGGCTAGATTTGTTGGAGGAAGGACTTTACAAAAGACTAAACCGTGAACCTGACTAGGATCAGGCATGTCCTTGCCTTTATGCACAGTTAAGAGTCCAACCGGAAGTGGAGGGGTAGAGAGAAGTAAAATCCAGAAAATCTATTTGTTCCGTTTCATTGCATTCGTAAAGGCTTTAAAAACATTCGGTGCGTCCACTCTTAAAGGCATCCTTGGGACATAAAGGTTCTTCAATATCGGAACAATGATTGCGAAGAAATGTCTGTATGGCTGGAGACGTCTTTACATGTTTATACCACTCACATTCCCATATGGACACAACATTTACATGTTTGACGTAAAAACTCTTCCCTTGTCATGGTGTCGGCATATCGACTATTGAGACTACGACCTTGTTTATCTATAGCTAAATCTCTGAGTTTGTTTGACATTGTTGACCGTGGTAGTAACATCCATAATACTCATATACAGTACGGGTATTTCTATCATATCCGTCAACCTTTAAATGTTTAAATTGAGCCTCACCACCACGTTCATAGCTTTGCAACTTGACGTTGTGTGTATATTCAATATACCTAAGCCAAAGCTTTGCTTGCTTGCTTTGATTAGTACCATGCTGAAATCCTAATGGTGGAATGACTGGGATGGTATTTTCTTTAATATACTGCGTTCGATAAAACAACATAGCGCCAGTCGCGATCGTACAGGTATGTAAAAAGCATTGCAGTCCTTGTGTTGTGCGGTCGATTAAATTGGAGAACTGAATAAGATCTAATGTGAGGATACGTACGTCATTTTGGCAATAGGCCAACAGTTCACGCTGAAAGTCGAATGTTTTTTCCCCTTTGACACATTGCTCATGCCATAAGGCAATAGCCTCGGCATCTTTCTCCGATTTTTTTCCTAGATCATAATAGTCCAACTCTGGATATAATCCAACATAATTCTGATTTCTGGGGATGTTAGAGATGTGGAAAATCTCCCTTCCTCAAAGATTCGTCTAGCCCTAACGTTTTCGGGAGGTCTGCTAAACGAAAACCCATAAACAGAAACGTGTCTCTGAAGATAATGTTATTTATTGTTAACTGCATAATTTTATGACCACTAGTAAGTATTTCAGGTACTATTTGCTGCTGTTCTAATATTTCACGAGCAACAAATAAATTGTCGAAGCCGTGAGCATTCTGTGCCAAAGCAACTACTTGCGTGAACTTAGGACCCTGCTTTAACACATGTGTAATAAATGGATCCATAGTATAAAAGGTAAAGTCACGAGAGCTATCATCATTACCACATACCTTACATTTATGGGTATTGTCATGAATATCTTTGCATTGATGACATCGATGTGTTACACAAATTAAATTAGGCACTAATTCATGATCACACTTGTCATTCACATCCATGCGCATGGTCTCAATATCGTAGATAATGTATAAGAAATCCTCGATACGCTTAGGACGTTCTGGTTTAACGTAACAACTATGGCTTCCATTTACATACTCTGCACACCGTTTACAAAAATGTTCACCACAAACATGCTTTCCCTTTCTGCAACGCCAATCAAGTTTTACGCCACACTGAACTCATACCTGAACATGATCACATAGATTTACGTTTAGCCTTTACAGCATGTCTGTCAAAGCATGTTTGATTGACAAAGGTACGATTACACTTGTCACAATATTGTTTTGTTTCATTTGTACTTTTTGTATCGGGATGGTATGTTTCACAGTGAGTACACAGATAGGGGCATGTGTGACAGCGGCGGTGTTGATAAGGATTGAGACAATAATCACAATACCATTTACCTCCTAAGAAGGGTGCAATACTGTCTATGACATCGTAATGGTTATTATCGAACCGAATAAAAATCTTTCGTTTCGCTCTTGGATCAACGTACGTTTATTCGTACTGGCGTGTTTCGGAGACAATAATTTGATATGAATCACCAAAGTACCTTTGGAACTTGTCTACTCATCTAAACTACCACCTTTACTACCACATAAATCAACCCCTGCAAAATAACACAGTTCCATAGCTTTAGCATGTAATTTTCAGGATGAGATTTCATGTAAGCAGTTTTATTATATTTTTTATCGGTCTTCGTCCCATTACCAATGCTAACGTAACGCAAATAGGAAGTTGTTCTACTGGAATAATATGATTATGTACATAATCAGCATAATGTACTTATCATTACGACGCTTACCCTGACCACGGCAAGGATCTGTAATATCAACCCTAATGGTAATATTATCACCTAACAAAAATTCCTCGTTTGAGTTTAAAACATTTTCGATTTTTCTAAGCATAGTGTCCGTCGTAAGATGTGTTCGTAATTGAAACGGTATGTATACAGACTTTCCTACGGTAGAATTGGAGCTATCGAGACTAAATGCAACTTTAGAAGCGGGGTCGACATCGCGCAGTAATTTGTCCATAGCAAACTGAAACAAATTAGTTATGAACTCCTCAGGATCACGAATCGATGTTACAGTTGGTCTAATTGTTATTTCACGACCTCGTAGAGGGTAATTCGGATAGGTTCCAAGCTGACCCTGATATGTTACTGCATTATCTCCTCTATTATTTTTGGAACGAAGAAGAAGCCGTTTTACAATGTTGTGCAAGTGCGCAGGACATTCTCGATTTGGGGTATTACCGATTCTTCGGAAGTGTTGAGAGTAAAGAACTGGCTTGGAGTTACTATACCGACTTCATACCGGACTATGATGGTTTCATTTCCCGGGAAGCTAGTGAATTCTTTGGGTTCGATCTCCATTCGTTTGGTGTTAATGATGATATTGATCCTGATAGTGTACCTGAACTCGTTACTAGTGATGGTTATGTGTGTGATCATGTGTTGTATAGTGCTTCGAATATGGATGTCGAAAAGTGGAAGCAAGACCGTAGTAAGTGTATAATGTATGGTGCTGGATATGACCCTCAATTTGAAATTATTTCTGAAAAACCTAAAACCTATCCGAATTACCCTCTACGAGGTCGTGAAATAACAATTAGACCTACTGTAACATCGATTCGTGATCCTGAGGAGTTCATAACTAATTTGTTTCAGTTTGCTATGGACAAATTACTGCGCGATGTCGACCCCGCTTCTAAAGTTGCATTTAGTCTCGATAGCTCCAATTCTACCGTAGGAAAGTCTGTATACATACCGTTTCAATTACGAACACATCTTACGACGGACACTATGCTTAGAAAAATCGAAAATGTTTTAAACTCAAACGAGGAATTTTTGTTAGGTGATAATATTACCATTAGGGTTGATATTACAGATCCTTGCCGTGGTCAGGGTAAGCGTCGTAATGATAAGTACATTATGCTGATTATGTACATAATCATATTATTCCAGTAGAACAACTTCCTATTTGCGTTACGTTAGCATTGGTAATGGGACGAAGACCGATAAAAAATATAATAAAACTGCTTACATGAAATCTCATCCTGAAAATTACATGCTAAAGCTATGGAACTGTGTTATTTTGCAGGGGTTGATTTATGTGGTAGTAAAGGTGGTAGTTTAGATGAGTAGACAAGTTCCAAAGGTACTTTGGTGATTCATATCAAATTATTGTCTCCGAAACACGCCAGTACGAATAAACGTACGTTGATCCAAGAGCGAAACGAAAGATTTTTATTCGGTTCGATAATAACCATTACGATGTCATAGACAGTATTGCACCCTTCTTAGGAGGTAAATGGTATTGTGATTATTGTCTCAATCCTTATCAACACCGCCGCTGTCACACATGCCCCTATCTGTGTACTCACTGTGAAACATACCATCCCGATACAAAAAGTACAAATGAAACAAAACAATATTGTGACAAGTGTAATCGTACCTTTGTCAATCAAACATGCTTTGACAGACATGCTGTAAAGGCTAAACGTAAATCTATGTGATCATGTTCAGGTATGAGTTCAGTGTGGCGTAAAACTTGATTGGCGTTGCAGAAAGGGAAAGCATGTTTGTGGTGAACATTTTTGTAAACGGTGTGCAGAGTATGTAAATGGAAGCCATAGTTGTTACGTTAAACCAGAACGTCCTAAGCGTATCGAGGATTTCTTATACATTATCTACGATATTGAGACCATGCGCATGGATGTGAATGACAAGTGTGATCATGAATTAGTGCCTAATTTAATTTGTGTAACACATCGATGTCATCAATGCAAAGATATTCATGACAATACCCATAAATGTAAGGTATGTGGTAATGATGATAGCTCTCGTGACTTTACCTTTTATACTATGGATCCATTTATTACACATGTGTTAAAGCAGGGTCCTAAGTTCACGCAAGTAGTTGCTTTGGCACAGAATGCTCACGGCTTCGACAATTTATTTGTTGCTCGTGAAATATTAGAACAGCAGCAAATAGTACCTGAAATACTTACTAGTGGTCATAAAATTATGCAGTTAACAATAAATAACATTATCTTCAGAGACACGTTTCTGTTTATGGGTTTTCGTTTAGCAGACCTCCCGAAAACGTTAGGGCTAGACGAATCTTTGAGGAAGGGAGATTTTCCACATCTCTAACATCCCCAGAAATCAGAATTATGTTGGATTATATCCAGAGTTGGACTATTATGATCTAGGAAAAAAATCGGAGAAAGATGCCGAGGCTATTGCCTTATGGCATGAGCAATGTGTCAAAGGGGAAAAAACATTCGACTTTCAGCGTGAACTGTTGGCCTATTGCCAAAATGACGTACGTATCCTCACATTAGATCTTATTCAGTTCTCCAATTTAATCGACCGCACAACACAAGGACTGCAATGCTTTTTACATACCTGTACGATCGCGACTGGCGCTATGTTGTTTTATCGAACGCAGTATATTAAAGAAAATACCATCCCAGTCATTCCACCATTAGGATTTCAGCATGGTACTAATCAAAGCAAGCAAGCAAAACTTTGGCTTAGGTATATTGAATATACACACAACGTCAAGTTGCAAAGCTATGAACGTGGTGGTGAGGCTCAATTTAAACATTTAAAGGTTGACGGATATGATAGAAATACCCGTACTGTATATGAGTATTATGGATGTTACTACCACGGTCAACAATGTCAAACAAACTCAGAGATTTAGCTATAGATAAACAAGGTCGTAGTCTCAATAGTCGATATGCCGACACCATGACAAGGGAAGAGTTTTTACGTCAAACATGTAAATGTTGTGTCCATATGGGAATGTGAGTGGTATAAACATGTAAAGACGTCTCCAGCCATACAGACATTTCTTCGCAATCATTGTTCCGATATTGAAGAACCTTTATGTCCCAAGGATGCCTTTAAGAGTGGACGCACCGAATGTTTTTAAAGCCTTTACGAATGCAATGAAACGGAACAAATAGATTTTCTGGATTTTACTTCTCTCTACCCCTCCACTTCCGGTTGGACTCTTAACTGTGCATAAAGGCAAGGACATGCCTGATCCTAGTCAGGTTCACGGTTTAGTCTTTTGTAAAGTCCTTCCTCCAACAAATCTAGCCATGCCCATATTACCCTACAATGCCCACAACAAACTATTGTTCGGTTTATGTAGAACGTGTATGGAAACGCTACATAGATCGGAATGTACTCATACTGATGAGGAAGGAGCTATCAAATGTGTGTTTTGCACACCCGAGCTCCATGCTGCATTAGATGCAGGGTATGGATGGCATTATGCAAACGTATGAGATTTGGGAATCAGAAATGTCAGTGGACTTGTTTCAGGGGTACATAGGAACGTTTCTTAAAATGAAACAGGAAGCCTCAGGTTTTTCCGACAATTGTCAAGATGAGGAAAATAGACAACAGTATATTCAGGATTATTTTAATCATGAGAGCATTCATCTTGAGTATGATAACATTACTAAGAACGAGGGCCTTCGATTCATTACAAAAATATATTTAAATTCTTTCTTTGGTAAGTGGGCTCAAAGGTGTGATCTTCCTCGAACAAAGATTGTTACAATTACTCGGGGGTTTAATGAGATCGTGTATCCTCCTCATTTGGAAATCCAGCATGTGAATCTAGTAGGTAGTAAACTTCTTGTTACATATCGAGATTTCGAGTCGCAAAATACGCCTTACGCCTTCAGTAATGTCATGCTTGCCGCTTTTATTTCCTCATGGGCGAGACTTCGACTGTATGAGGCAATGAGTAATGTGGGTAAGCTCAACTTTTGTATTGTGATACCGACAGTGTTATATATGTTAGACGATGTAATGAATCGCCTTTGCTGCCTCTCGGTAATTACCTAGGTCAGCTTAAGGATGACGTGCCTGCGGGGTGGACAATGCGTCGTTCCTCTTCTGTCAAAACATTATTGTTTCGAACTAAAGGAAATATCTACGGGTCAATTAAACCATGTGATCAAAATTCGAGGTATAACTTCATCAGCGACACGAGAGAAAATTACATTCACGGATATGTTTAAGGTAGGGAAGGGTACGTATAAAGGTAAACAAATGGTTACACCGAATTGTATTCTTAGAAAACCTGACTTTCATGTCGTTTCTAAATCTCAGGTGAAACGCCATGTTGTTGTGCAACAACACAAGCGTCGTAAATTAAATCCTGTTGAGAGAAAACAATATATGACAGTTCCCTATGGCAGTGTTGGACATAAATATTAGTCGCAACTAAACTTTGTAATCGCATCTAATTGTTTGGATTGAAACTAATCAATCATGATTAAATGAATCATAACTAAAAGTGCAATTTTTAATCGCAACTATTGTTTGTAATCACAACTAATCAATTATGATTAAATGAATCATAACTAAAATTCAACTTTGAAATGGAAACTAACTTTATAATCACAACTAGTCAATCATGATTAAATCAAACAGAACGAAAAGTGACAGTTTTAATCGCAACTAATGTACTCACAACCAATCAATCATGATGACATGAATCATAACTAAAATTGAAAAATTAGTCATGACTAAATGAAGCAATCACGTCAAAAGGAATTACTAAAACGTCAGTAAATAATAATTTAGAACTAGTTAGTCAATCAAAGCTCGTGACTAAAGGTGTGCATCGAGTACGTTTCAAATGAGAAGTTGTAGGTACTGCCGCTCGCAACCAAGACGAAGAGGATTATACGATTTCGAGCAAGATAAAGTGTCTTGCGCTCGAAAACTTTCCCAAGTGCACGAAAAGTTTCCCAGCAACATTCACGTCTCCAGAGGCTAAGGGTACTGGGTACAGACTACAGGACTGTGTGTACATGTTGAGGAACATCTACGTTAAAGTCACCATTAACATTATTAACGGGACAGTCTGGTGATATGCAAATCGGAATTTTGCAAATGCATAATGTCTTTGAAACAAAGTTTTCCGATTAGGGATGGGCACTTGGATCCGGATCCTCAGTACCTGGATCCGGTTCCGGTCATATAGGAACCGGGTATCCGAATCTTGGAACCGGTTCTCGAATCCGAATCTTGGAACCGGTTCTCGAATCCGAATCTTGGAACCGGTTTTCGGATTCGGATCTTGGAACCGTTTTACGGATCCGGATCCGTGTTCACGTACAGACGTGTTTATGAACATGACGCAGTCTGTACACAGTAAAAATGGAGTGCTGCTAATTCAGCACAGGGTCCGACTACTGCTCTGTTATTATTTGCTACGACCGGATGGATGGAAGTGTCGGGGGCGAAATTTCCTTTTGAGGGACAAATGGGACATTTCTGAACCTGTGTAAAACGGGCCTGAATAAATCAAGAGTGTACTGGTTGAGTTTGGTGACGATCGGAGTACTGGTACGGAATATACAGAGAGTAAACGAAGGTTGTCGGCAAACTCCTTTGATCTTGCCGCTAACTTTTTCACCGATTAGCGTCTTGTTTGTTAATATCTTGACAACTAAGAGACAGGAACAATTCATGAGACCTGTAAAACAATAAATAAGTAACGTGTGCTTGTATTAATAAAACGTAATACAAAGCAGATTATCGGATTGAACAGTAAACATTATAAGAGAAAATAGATGAAAAAAGAACGAGTTTGAAAAACCATGCATTGTAGGGTCACGACACCGGTTTTCAGCCAGAAACCAGTTTCCAGCCAATACAGTTTCAAAGTAAATAATTAAGGCGTCTAATGTTTGATTCGCACAGCTCATGTGTGCTGTCAATCGTTTCGATGTTCAGCTATACTCTGCGTTCGTATTGACTGTTACAAATTTTGTGAGCCACAGTTATTCAGTGAAAAAGCTGTGAGCTGTGTGTCTGAGGAAGCCGAGTTGTACGTTAGTCGGCGAAAACGTTAACACGGTTTGTGGTTTGTTGAATAAAAAGTTATGCTTTGCTCAGCTATTTTTTTATTTTAAGTAATAACAGCAAAGCTTTGACATGGAGAAGACGATAAACAAACACAATTTAGTATGTTTTCCATGCTTAGAATACGGGCTCTCATGTTACCTATTTTTATTTTCTGTTATTTATCTTAAACGTTTAGTTAAGTCAAACTACCGTGGCTGGAAATTGGGGTCTAGCGGCCAGTTATTGGTAGCGTGGGGTTGGAAACGGGTGATTTTAGTAGTATGTTCATATTGAAAATCACACGGTTTAGAATTTGTTTTTCCTGTTCTATATCACTAATACACTCTTTAAACTCCAAGGTTCATTTAACTGTTTTTCATCATGTTTTTTGTGGATATTTACACCCCGACAAAGTCAGAAGTTTGCTGAAGTTCCTGGAAACTGGTCTCGTGACCCTATACCAAATAAAATGTCCTTACTCGGAAACTAAAAGCGTCGGTGCTCTTGCTGACATTGTCATATATCATAATATCGACATTTACCACTTAGCACCCACTATTGTAATTTCCGAGTGATGAAATTTGAACGTTTAAACTCCACGTTTTCTCCTGTAGTGTTTCAGCACCAATTCTTGTGTTTTGCAAGCGAGCGGCAGTGAGGTATCGCTAGTTTACTCCATTACGTAAGGGAAACTGACAGGCGATGCAGCTGCATCGCGTTAGCCAAGTAGCTGAAGCAATGCCAGAGCTGGCTGTAATAAACATGGCTAGACTGTGGCGTGATAACATTTGCTAGTGGAGCATGCCTTCGATATCAAGAGTAACATGCATGGTGCCAATATTGCAATGAAAAGACAATGTTCAATATTTATTGGAAACAGATATAAATGAAACCAATATGCGTACATTTATTTGAAACATATAAATTAAACAACATTTCTGACAGTGCGTTGAAAATGAAGATATGAAAATAAAGTTCTTACTTTTATTTCGATAATATGTAATGATAAACAAAGTGTTTCTTCCTGTGGACAATATTGGACTGAAAATAATACTCTGTTTCATAGCCAGTATGGAACTGCAAATAACGTTGTTACGTACATTTCTTTGACAAAATATGTAAATTAAATTACATTCTTGTATGTATTTGAACAATACGTAAATAACCTTACATTTCGTTAGGTATGAGGAAATCCAGATAAGGTTCTTACGTTCATTCGATAAGTTTGAAATGTAAACAAAGCTCTGTCGTTTTCTGGACACTGCTGAACTCCAATAACGGTCTAATATTAGTAGACAATAAGCAAATGAAAAGACAGTTCTTACATGTTATTTGAACAATATATAATGTTAACAAAATGAACGACACGTCCGACCTTTAGTGAAACAGTACGTAAATCTCTTGCCTGTACTTGAACAATATTGATATCAAAATAACGTTCGTTTGTTTCAACAATATTCAAATGAAAACTAGTAACGAAGAACACAAAGGCAAGTATTGCAACTCTTGCTCCCAAAACAAATTGGTGGGATGTACAAAGCAAGTAACTTAACCGATGCAGTTACGTGATTGCTGAGAATAGTTAAAATTGGTTTTCATTACAACACGTTTTTCAAACATGTGGTCCGATAATCTGTGTGATTTTGGCAAGTTATTCATTGTCGCAAACGAGAGAAAACCTGACATAATGCTTTCCGCTCTCCGCTTAGGACAGTTTGATGACTGTGTTTCGCTACTTGAATCAGAACTGAAATCAAAGAAATCATCATCTCGTGATTTGACACGTGCATTGTTTTCAGTTTCGAATTCATTGAGACTGATTTCACTGCAAATTGCTGACTTCAGTAGATTTGTACAGCGTTTGTGTTGATCAGGGAATACACATGAAAACCATTTCTTCTTGAACCGTGGATTGCTTAAAGCTGCTATTATAGCGTTTTTGTCTAAGTTTATAAAACGTCGAGAACCGTGTTTCTGTACTTTCAAGATATTTGGACGCAAGTGGTTTACACCATTTCAGTTCCTCTTCGGACAGCTTTCGCAGCTTTCTTTGCAATGCCAATAGACACGGTAGAACAATCCCATAAAACGTATCATCCCCTTGCATTATGTCGAGAGCATCCGCTATCGGTGCTGCACATCGTAAATGTTCTTCAATATAGTCGAAATCAGCATCTTTGTGTGGATTCTTTAATCCTAGTGCCCGACTTAATGGCACAATTTTATCTCTTATTCGTGAAATTTGCTGCAAGGAATCACACTGTTCCACCTTGTAGCACCAGGACGCGACAGAGTATGGCCAAGAATATTCTGGATAATCTCCGCTGATTTAGGACGCCCCGCTGCATTCCACAACTCGTTGCACTTTTTCATAACTTCCGCATGCATTTTCCTAATTCGGTAGCGTTATTGTTCAATAATGATTGCACATCAGCGCTCGCAGTTAAATTGAGGGCACGTAAATAAAAGAACGTAAGCACCTAGTCTACTGTTTTAGTATGATTGCTTTTATTTAGTAACCGCCTATTGGAAAATGGGACTGCATGTCTTCGTCTTCCCTCCTCTCTCTCTCTCTCTCTCTCTCTCTCTCTCATATATATATATATATATATATATATATATATATATATATATATAATGTGTGTGTGTGTGTGTGTAATTCCCAAACTGAGTATTTCTGAGACTTAAGAGAAGCGGTGAACTAATGTTTGCATCTTATGGTTGTGATCTTACGTTTTCTGTTTTCATATAATGAAGATATTTCTGGCATATTTAGCATATATCTATTTTGTTCTTCAGTTTTGTACCAACATATCATATATGTTTGAATATATTACTAATGTACTGTACATTTTGTTTCTACAGTTTTTATCGTAACTGTAACTTTTATATTATTTTACTCTTATTTTGACAAGGATTATGTGCAAGAATAGTATTAGGCTGAACATCCACATTTTCAATTCATTTCAGAGGAATAACCCAATTCCCGGCTCTGGCAAGGAATTTGTTTCTAAGCGAGAGGGTCTAGAACGGTGCCCACCCAGTATCGTGATGCATTTGGGGAGCTGCTGTGAATAAAAAATGTACAGTGGCGATCACAGTTCTCTCTTAACACGTCTGGTCGTGGGGGCACTAGACCAACTCCTCTCTCCAGGAGAGGTCTCATCCAGTTTGGATTTAATGTGGCTGTAAATTTCGTGTTTAGTATTATATAAATATGATATTTACTCCAAACTTAACATATACATTTCTCAAATGTTTCCATCCTCGGATTTGAGTTTTGGGTAAAGGTTACTATCACAATAACTATTTTTAGCTGCTATAGTGAAAAATATGAAAGCAAATGTTTCTTATTTATTTCAGAAGCTGAGCTTCAATGTCGGGAAACAATCCTCATGCCAGTAGATACAGAGTTGAAGACTGAAGAATGTACTGCTAGCTGTGTTTGTGTAAATTGTAGAGAACTTAACTTTATTGGAGACTGCGTTATTTGCAGTGAACTTCTGCAGGGTCGTGTGATAGTGTCTTGCAAAGTTTGTGGTAACATGATGTGCTTCGTGTGTTCGGAGAGAATGGGGCGTTGTCCTTTCTGCAGATGCGAAGGATCCCGAGATCGTAATTTAACAATGGAACGATTTCTGTCCATGCTAAGTTTACCATGCCGTTATGCACGATGGGGTTGTAAAGTACGCCTCCGAGAAGTGGATCGCTCACACCACGAAAAAAATTGTGACTTTTTTCCTGTCAGCTGTCTTCTTTCTCGCCATTGCTTCTGGCAAGGACATCGTGATGATGCAGTTAATCATTTGGAGACAAAGCACTCGTTGGAACCAGTAGATGGTTCCACCATGGTTCTATGCATTTCTAGTTTTCAAAGGAGAGTTGAAGTAAGCTGCAGGAAGTTCAAAAAATATGTCGTTTCTCTTAGTTGTCACTCAGTGGTATTTGTCATTAAAATATATTTCTATCAGAGGAAGTTAAGAATAATGTTTCACTCTTTAAGTGAAAAAGCTGGAGATACTAGACAATTTGGGGCGTGGATTGAAGTCGAAAACAATGTCCGTGTTGTGAAGGGAATTTTGCCTTCAGGGAATGACGTGTTAACTTCTACACCAGAAATAGAACTTTTATGTAGTGATCTTATTTCTTTGAGTAATAAACAAGGTGAGTTAGAAATTAGTATCACATTGCGACCAGTTCTGTAGGTAGTGTAGAAAAGAAAGGAAAACTCTAGAAAAAATGAAAATGATAAAATGCAGTAGTAGCTGTCGACTATACAGAATAAAGTCGAGTATATATCAATCAGTGTAAACTTTTTCGCACTAGAAACTGTTGAGAAAGATTAAAACTATTGGTGAGTTCGGAAATAACTAAAAAAAAAAAAAACACGAACTTCACGAAGATAACTGACATTGTTAAAATCGTGCATTTCATGCACTTCGTTATATATTTCAGAACAAGCACCATGTTTCAGTTACGATTCTAAACTTGTATTTTCGGATCGTCTACAATAGTTCGTTGCTGTTCTTTCACTCTTGAATTGAGAGACTACTGAACGAACTGAATCGGCATGCAAATGGATTTTTCTACGAAACTTCTTTACAAGTATTAATTGGATACTACTCGCGTAGTTGTTTTTGCTCGTTTTTCAAGTTTGCATGTTTCGTTTCGTTTATTATGATTGGTTATAACTTCTCTTTTGATAGAATGTATCGTTACAATTCAAGTTCGAAATATGATGCGGTTAACTTTCGCGTTAGCTTAGAAGTACTTACAGTAGTTTTACGTGTTTGTGTGTAAACTTGTGTATTGTTAGTGGGTAATCGTGAAACCATTTTTATTGACGATGTTATTGATAAACTAAATTTTGTTTCGTTCCAAGGTAATTCAAATTGTTTCAAAATTATACAGCTAAATCTCTGTGATTTTATTTTCATTTAATTGGTGGAACTGTGTCAATACTCCCACGTAATTTTCTGTAACTCATTTTTTTCATCGCCTGTAACATTGTGTTAATACTTACCTTCAGTTGATTCTATAAGAGTCTTAGTAATTCTTAAAATTAAAAATCACGGTAAAGAATTATGATATATTTCAATAACCAATAGGCATAGTTTGCAATGTGCAAGAAATTTTCGTTCAGTAGATGAGTATATAAGCAGTTTCCAATTTCGTATATAGAAACAATTGTAAATAACAGCAATATCAAAGCTCTTTTATTTCTACAGGTATTAAGCTGTCATATATATATATATAGAGAGATATATATATGTATATATCCATCCATAAAATCCTTTGTATCGTACGAATGGCTAGAAATATAAAAAAAAATGAAAAAACACGTCCAGCATTATTTCGAGGGGCTATCATATTGAGTTATAAAACTTGTCCTCCAAGCCCCCCTTCCCCCCAAGGGGGTAGGCGGGAAGCAACTTCAAAATTTTAAATTGGAAAGGGTGTCGAGTGATATCTCGTCTGAAAGGTCTTGACAAAAGAAATATTTTGGTGAAACTTTCAAGTCGCTATGTTGTCCCTATCCAAAATGGCGGGGGTCATGTCTATGAAGTCCTTTGCCACCCCTTGTATCGTCCGAACGGCTACAAATATGACAAAATGAAAAAACACGTCCATCATTATTTCAAGAGGCTAACAATTTGAGCTATGAAACTTGGCCCCCAAGGGGAATAGGCGGGGGGAAACTTCAAAGTTTCAAATTGGAAAGGGTATCGAGCGACATCTCGTTTGAAAGGTCTTGACGAACGAAATATTTTGGTGATACTTTCAAGTCTCTATGTTGTCCCTAACTAAAATGGCGGAGGTTGAATTACATTTCAGGTGATAATTTTTCAAAGGCCGTTGATATACTTGACTCGTAGATAGATGCATGAACGGCTATCATCACATTGCTGTTGATTAATGTATCTTGCTGATGATTCGGAGACACGCTGAAATGTTTTAGAATACTGACTAGTTAGCTTATCCTGTCCTTTTCCTGATTTGTAGAAGAGAATAGCCAGAGCCGTTCATGCTTGCCTAGGTACGTTAACTACGATAATTGCTGAGATTATCAGAAAGTTTATAATTTATAAAATTGTCAGGCTGAACAATATTTCAAGCAAAAAGTCAATTTAAGCATTGTTTACACTTGTTGGTATTGGCTAAAAGGAAAGTATGATTCTTTTATTATCATTCATGGGTGGCAACGTATAGAGATATAATGCGTTGTAAATCTCTTAATTATATATGAAGTATTATTCCGAGATAATTTCTGAACTGTGATCTTCTGCTGTAGAGGAGTATTGTCTTCGTCTTCGTTTATTTGCTTATTTAAGAGTTTATCAACATAAATTGTGACGAAGAAGGACGTTCTGCTGAAGATAAGGGGCAAATTATCTTTCTATTTGGAGAATGCGGACGTAACTATCGTGCGACTGCTCGACGATTTAGCGAGTTGTATCCTGAGCGATCTAATGTAAGCCATCAGTACGTGTGTCATCTTGTTAAAAAAAATTCGTGAAACGCAAAGCGTGAAGAACTGAACTCGCTCAGGACGACCAAAGATAGATGAGAACACTGTAATAGAAGTGATTGAACACGTTACTACGAACCCTAAAATATCATTGACAGGAATAAAGACAAAGTAATATACCGCGCAGTTCAATTCATAAAGTCCTAAAATCATATAAATTTCACCCATACAAAATGCATATCGCGCAAGAATTAGCTGATGATGATTTTGATAGAAGACTTGAGTTTAGTGTAATGATGGTGCAAAAAATTAATGAAAATGAGAACTTTTTGAAGCAGACATGTTTCAGTGACGAAAGCTCGTTTCCCCTAGATGGGTGTGTTTATAAACTTAATGTTCAGTATTGGTATGATTCAAATCCCCACATTCTTAGGGAAAGGCAAACTCAAAACACCCAAAAAGTGAACGTGTGGGCGGGTATTTTAGGCAACCACATAATAGGGTCTTTCTTTATTCATGACAATTTAACAGGTGATAAGTACTTGGAGCTTCTACGGGATACAGTAGACCCTGTTATAACTGATCTCGTAGAAAATAGTGTCGATGAGAGTGAGGTAACTGAATTTGATGCAGAAAATATATTTTTTCAGCAAGATGGATGCCCTGCACATTATCACCAGGAGGTACGTGCATATCTTAAAGAAACGTATACCCTAATCGGTGGATATGCCGTCGTGGTTCAACCAATCGCCTGATCTAGCTCCCAATGACTTTTTTTTCTTTGGCGGTTACCTAAAATCTGTTCTTTAGAAAACACTACCCACTAGCATCGATGATCTAAAACATAGAATCACTTTAGCTTGTCATGAAATTCCAGCGGAAACTTTCACGCAAGTACGTAGAGAATTTTACAACTGTCTATTTTACTGTCAGGAAGTGAATGGCGCTCATTTTGAGCATCTGATAAAATAAGGAACGTAATGATCCAAAGCCATGGGCCAGGGATTACATACCGCTTCATTGAAATACATTACTACACTTGAAACGGACTTTTTCATCTACATTGAAAATCCTCGAACGCTTTTTATAGGAAGGTAAGAATCTGTGACTTGTAACCGGAACTGTTAACTAACAGTGACAATGTTAGTGTTCTTTCTCTAACGTAAATATTTGATTTCTGTTATTTATATCTTAATCAGTAAAACAAAAAATATATTTTTTAATGAAGCAATATAATACACATATAAAAGCAACATTTCACTGCATTCAAAACTACGTGTATTGCATTTAAACTGTCAGTTTGTGTATTTTTTGTGTTTTTTCTATCTTATGTTAATTTATGTTTTTGTTGATGTGAATTTTAACGATCCTTTTAATTAATGTTAGATTACGTTACATTGTGTTTAGTGAAACCAAACACTGTAAAGCAAAAATTTGAACTTGTACTACTTTCGTTTCATCGGAACTTAGTTGTCTTTAACAGAAGACAAGAGCTTCTTGTGGAGAAAGATCTGAATGAATGCCATAGCTAAAAGTGCTTACTTTAATAACGCATATATTTCAACAGAGTCAGAACTATTAACCTTGATTTAAATGAGAAATCTATCTCATACTTTTGTTTTAGCGCGATGAATGAATCCTCAAAACTTGACAACGGAGTTGTCAGTCCATGAAACATTTCTTGGGTTATGTATAGCAGAGTATGTCCAAAACTAGATAAAGATTGGAAAATTTATAGGAGAGAGGTGTTGAAATAATGAAAGATTAATGGTTATTCATGCAATTTGGAGGTATTTAATAAAAAATACATAGTGTGAAAGTGAACGATACGTAATTTTGTTGGGACTATTTGCACTAAGCGGAAGCGTACATGAGGGACGATGAATACAACGATTCAAGTAGTTACCAATGTTGAGTTATGGCAGGCATGTGTATCCGATGTGATATTTCTATAAAGGTAAGTGATTGGTTCTGAACATACCCTGCTATAAAAGCTAGCCTAACCTAACCTAATCCCTTAGGGACCATGACATCATCAGAAAGTAGATGTTTATGAAAATCTAAACGTTTACATGGCTTAAAGTTCTCGATCTACTCTGCTATACAAAGGCCCTTAACTTAAGTGTAGAAGCTCATTGATTGATTGGACATTTATAAAAGAAGGGAAAACGCAACTATATCGATCTAATTTGTATCAGGTAATATACAATGTCGAACTACATATGTTTCGTATAATAGCCTGCCATAAATTCATCCTTCTATAAACTAGTACATATTTTCCTGTTTGAGAATTGGTTTAATAGTAAAGCAACGTTCATAAAAGTTAACGAAGATTTGCATCTAAACCTGTATTTAGTACATTAGCATGTAATGGAGTTGTTGGATAAACTTTAGATACACCCCGAATGTATTGGAACAAATCGTAAGCACATACCAGTTTAGCAGTTACGCGGTAAGCATTAACATTATTATTTTAAACTATAGCAAGTGGTTGTATTCTTTTTCTATTGTGTTCGATGCGCGTCTTTTTCAAAACATTTCTAAGTATTTACATTATTCGATTCGACAATATAGTTGAGATTTCACTTGCATGATTCGATGTATTACTTTTCATAAACAGGACATGAAATCGAGATCATCATATCAAAAGATTCTAATGACAGACGGAGATCAATGTAAGAAGTAAATAGGAACGAAATTCAATTCAAGATGAAATACATGGTAAGATGAGTCATACACTGTTGGATTAATCATGATTTCAAACCGTAGATAAAAAATTACGAGTTTGACTCTGCAACTGGTAGGTCCTTTTTAATCGTTTAGTATTCTCCATTTGTAACCCTTCTAGAACTTAGTAACTACAAGTCTGACAGAGATAAGCAATACACGTAATCTCAACCGGTGGACACAATTCTGAGATTGACTCTAAAGCTGGCAGATTCTTTTCAATCGCTTACTATTCTCCAGTTGTCTCTCTCCTAGATCTTAATAACTATAACTCACACAGGGATGAACTATGCACCGTTGGTTTTGTTATGGTCTGAAACGGAGGGGGAAAACCATAGGTTTGACTCTTTTCTTTTGGTGATGTAAAAAAACTGGATTTATACGAGAGCACTCTGGTATTGTCTATATAATAAAACAATTGCTTAGCTTGCTATTATTTTATTAGTCCTCTTTTGTGGCGAAGCGTCACAGTGTTGCCTGGGGCTGACAGTAAGAAATCTTTTTATCTATGGTTCCCCCATATATCCATACCTCAGTGGAGACGTTTCAGATAGGCACATTTTTACGTTTATTTCATTTCGTATCTGTGAACGACTACATTCACGATTTTAGGTGTTTTGGGTAAGTTTTATAGCTCAAAATATTGCTGGACTCGTTTTTTCATTTTGTCATATTTGTATCCGTTCGGACGATACAAGGGGTGGCAAAAGACCTTATATATATATTTTAACTAATATTTGGTTACATATAGATATATATTTGTACATAAAACCGGGACGGACGTAAACCATGGTGTGCTGTTACCGCTCATGCACTTCATTTTATCTTTTGTACAGAAAACACTCAGGCAATTAAATGTTTCCCTTTCAGTTTCTGTGGCATTTTTTCATCCGATTACCAGCTTAATATTTGCAATAGCTGATTTTAGAGTAACTGAAGATCGTATTTTCTATTATTACAATTAGAGTAGGCCGAAGTAGTGGATAACTCTCCGAGTATACGTAAGCCCATTTTGAGTACAAAACTGAATTTGTACAAGCTAAGTTTAGTCACTATTAAGGATAAAACTCATGTTCATACTGGACGTTTATTAACTTCCATAAAGAATACATTCTTCGTAACCGTAGCAGCCTCGCTGAACAATCAAACTATGATGTCGCTAACTTGAAACAACACATCGCGAACCTTTTACACTAAACTATACAAAAGGTAACATCATCACCGGCTCTTATCTTTCGATCAGTTGCCATTATATTACATTATTGACTATATCACTCAGATCTTTTCGTATTTTATAGGAATCTATATCTTGTGTGTTGCATACATCTACAATATAAAAACAAAGATAACCAACAAATTGCAATTGACTTCGAAGTTCAATGTACAGTTTCAATTTTTAAAATCTCTAACCATCGATCATATTCTTACATTAGTCTTTGCTTTAAAAAAATATTTTATGGAAAAGATTATTTCTCAGTACAAAAGTCATGTCGTTTATTAATAAAAATGCCGTTATTTTCTATTTCCATAACTACATTTAATTCTAAACCGAAATTAAAATCAATGAATAATTTATGTATATTAGTAACAATCGTTAATGTTTGTAGCCTCTATCTAAAGTGTATTACCATAACGCAATCTAATCGACCATCTGGAACCTTCAAGAAAAAAAAACACGTATAACTTTATTCTGATTACCACATTGCTTTCAAATCCACATGCTCTTGACCACTGTTTATTAATTCAACCAACTGATATACGCATATATTCGGCACATAACAAGTGTGGATACATTACAAAAATTTGCTGTTAAGAATGTGGTCTCATGACAGTGCACTTGAATGTGCAAGAAACATTTGTTCGTGATCGTCCAATACTTCTCTCTGTGAAAGTGTGAATACAGTGAAAATTACCCAATGGAGACAACAGCGTCGGCCATCCGCTGGGCCGATGCCGGTCATGGTCGGGCAGCACTCGGTTCCCGATCGTCGGGCCGACATCCCCAAAGGACAAGCGTCTGCCGACAGCATTTGAGGAACAGCCGAATGTCCCCCAGAGATCGCGGATCGCTATCACTTTCCGGATGTTAGCTTGTAGCAAGGGCTTGCGGTGTTGGGGGGACAGACAGCTCTATTAAGATGCATTTTGCAGAGAATAGTGTGCATTCGGGGGGGGGGGTAGTTTTTTTTAAAAAAAGAACTGAAAAATTGAACGAAAAAAAGCAGGAGAAAACGTTTTTCCTCAATTTTTCGTGCTACTTGTTTTTCTCTATTTCGGAGCAGCTAACATTATTTGAATATTAAATAGTTAAAATGTAAGTTTTTGATATGAACATACATTTAGAATAATAAAATTTATATTGGGACATCCAGAAACAAAACCGTGTTCCATAAAGATGTATTGAATTGATTCAAGCTTGCAGCTAATGCCATATATTACATGACGATGGGACAATCTAATGCAGCGGAAAACTTATGTTTCTTGCTCCATATTAATAACTTCGCTAATCGTAAACTTTTGAAATCTATATTTTACGAAAAACTAATAATAGACGTGTTTTGTGAAAGTAAATACTGCCATATAAATAAGAAAAATCCGTTCGAAATCTGAACAGCTTTATGGCGAAGTAGGGGTAGTATATGAAAATTACTAATAACTTATTTTTTAAGTTATTATTTTATAGTTCAAGAAATTAATTTTCATATTTAAGTAGGCTACAATGCTTTAGAATAATTTTGGAGTTCTTTTGTATGGAAAAAACAAACAAGAATATCACCTTAAATTGATTTCAATTAACTGGATATTATAGAAACGCAACGCGAGTCGTTGTTAAGCAATTTATTTTATGTGTAATGAATTTCTCATTACATGGAGTTATTTTGTGGAGTGATGTGAATGTGTACAATTTCTGTATGTGTTAGGTAAGATTGGCCAATCTATGTAATTAAGTGCGTATAGTGTTAGGTAAATGTGAAACTTAAATTTCGTTTAACGAATATATTTTTAAAAAAAGAGGTTGTAAATCATTTTTGTATTTAATCTTCCTTCTTTATTTTTGGAAACAACATATTTTATTGGTGTATTTAAAGTGTGAATTTTGTACTCGTGTATATTTACTTTATTGTTTTAATTTCTCTGTTTCTTTCTTAGTTCTTCCAAGTCTCCTTTAAAATAAAAGATGCTGTTTTTTTGTGCACAGAAATGTCAGAAGTTATGTGACTCTGAAAGTTCGTTTGTCTCCAAGCTACGAAAGCTAGCAAGCGGTCACATGTGTCTGCACTTGTTTTTTGCTCCCCTCCCTCCGTCTGGGAATAAAGAAAAGCGTTAGGAGAGCGGAGCTTTCGCCGGTGGTGAGTCGCGAGGAAGCATCAAGATGGTCAGTTGGGAAGAAAGGCTACGGAAACTGTAATAGGATTACAATAGCGGCCATCGGCTCGAATGGAGTGTACTTCTTGTATTTATATAAGCCGTAATTGTGGCTGAAAAGATAAGCCGATGAATTGGTCGCCAGGTAGGAAATATGTTGTGGTATTTTTATGGAAAACCCAACTGAATATTTTTGTCTCAAGGAAGAGAGAGAGAGAGAGAGAGAGAGAGAGAGAGAGAGAGAGAGTGGGAAGAAGAAATTAAATAGAAGCTCGTAAAAAGGAGCTGGAATTACCTCAGTCTATTGATTTTATGTACTGGCCGAGCGTGTCTCGTATGAAATATTATTTTCTATGCACTTAAGATTTTTGCTAATTAATTTGCTCGAGGCCAAAGTACAAGATCTGCCAAAAGAAAGTGTTTTATTTGTGACTGTTGGTAGAAATATTTTTGTGTAGAATTAACTTTCTTTTGGTGTTCTCATTGTTATACCTTGTAGATGTTATTATCATAGAAGTTTCCTATCTTTTTTTGTTTTTTCCTTCTCTGTAAAAAATATAATTTTCGGGAGTAGAGTAAGAGCGAATCTATTCAGGGTGAATAGAAAGGGCTCAGTAGAATTGATACGACTGAATGGGTGGAGTAAATCGGAATCAATTACTTCTAATAGAATTTCTGTGCCTATCCCTATTATTTTCTCTCCTATGGGAGTAGATTAATTGCATAACTAATTTCTCTCTTCTTTTTAAGTACTAAATTTCTAGTAGCTAGTTATTTCGGCATCTAACCTATTAACTGGCGCATGGGAGAAAAGGGAAATTTTTGGTTCTATGCATGAGGGATTTTTGGTGAAGAAAAAGGGGATTAGAGCATGTTGGTGGAATCTTGGGTACTTCAATTGGCTAATTGAAGAGATTCCAAAGTAGTAAATGGTGGTATATGGATGCATGTTTTTTTTAATTGGTGGTATTTAGAGTAAATTGGTGGATGGAATTGGGAGAGTCAATTTGGGTATAATTGATTCTGTTCCATTAGTAATATTTTCTGAGGGAAACTAATTGGGAATCTTTCCTTTTCACTTTCATGGAAGATATTGGTTAAAAAAGATATTCTGGATTCGGAGGATATAATACCTAATTAGGGAAACAAAATATTAAAGTGCTTTATTCGCCTGATTATATAATATCTCAGTATTACTCATAAATACAAAAGTGTGACAAGAAAGGTTGAAACAATTTAACATGAAATTAATTAAAATACCCACGGATTAAGTCTCTAAATTGAGAATCAGAGTGATAGAGCTTATGACATTTCTATGCGCAGTATCATTGTTAAAATCGTAAATTTGTGTTTAATTTGTTTTTACAAGAGTCCTGCTAAGACCTTGTGTTATTCGTAGTTCGCTGCGAAAAATATATTGATTTGATCTTTTGTATGGTGATATGGCCGTTAGTCTAAATTATTGAAACGTGTTAAAAATTTGAGAGAAAAAGGAAGGCCTGGAATAAGTTATTTACATGCAAACAATTTTAGGTTTACTTTTGTTTAGCAATTTGCCATTAGTCGAGTAGAGGAAAACTTTCGATGCTCTGGTTAGATGGTCTTATAAAATATTCATCTTAGAGAGACCTTTTCGATGAGAATACTTGCACTTCCATAAAGTACTTACAAGTCAATGGTCCACGAGAGACCTTTTAGTTGTGAATCGAAAGGTCAACAAGTAAAGACATCACATTGAAAGAGAGACCATTTAGCTGCAAACAGTTTCGTAACTACTGATCACAGGTGTATCACAGTACAGCGAGAGACCTTTTAGTTACGAAACAAGGTTATTGATTCAGCATACTATATCGATTCAGATTATTGCTTGCGTATTATATACCAGTAGAAAAAACCTTTTGCATGCGAAACAAACGAAAGTTCTAAACAGATAGTTTATTCTCTTGTATCAAATTTGTTGACACATAAGTGAGCTGTGTTGATTACTAAACCAGATAGGTATTAGCAAGACGTTATATCAGTAGTAGTGACATTCCTCTTACATCTTATCACGTAATTAATTCTCATTAATTACATGAGGTGTCACTGCTTATAATAAGATTCACAGCACAATCACTAAGCAATTAAATTGAAAACAATAACATTACATATGTTACTGTGAATATTATACATACCATTTAAAATTAGAACGTATTACTATGAGTAAACCTGAAGACATACATTGCTCATAAATAATTGTTCGATTTCTTTTATTTAGAGTATTATGATCAAGGAGTAAATTTTGTGTGTGAAACTACATTTTATTTGCAGCATTCAGTCATTCTATTCTTTGCCTCAGTATTACAGAAAATAAACTACATTCCTATCTCTTCTCTGCTGTAAATAAATTACTATCACTTTATTATTATTGTGTAATGAAATGCCAACCGGATCTTTGTTATATACTAACCTATATTTACACTAGCTCATACGGTCAGAATCCAGAGCAGAGAGGCAAGGGCTGAGTCCCTAAAATCTTTGATGAGAATTTACGAATCGTTAAAAAGTTACAAGAGTCTTGAGATGCATTACATTCGCTAAATTATTAATTAAAGTTTGTGAAAACTACAAAATATCTGCTAACCAGTGAATATTCGTGATGGAAAAAACAAGAGAGAAAGCTATTTCGTCAATAAAACCACGGCTGTTCTGCCTCGCGGAAGAAAACAATTTTTTCCTGTTTTTTTAATTTCCGGGGGTTTCCCGGCCTTTGTGTATTGTCTGATACTGTCGGATGCATGCATGCATGCATCCATCATCATTTTTACAACGTTATCTTTGGTTGTGGTTCGTTTCGGACATAATGAAAGCTATTTGGAGAGTTAGTTTTAGTTTTATTTAAACCATAAAGTAAAAATGAAATTCCGAGAAGTGATACATGTCAGTTCTCGGAAATTACATTATTTTTGGGAGGTCTTCTAATATGCCTTCAGTTATAGATTAAGGGAATCTTAGATGTTGGGGTGCAAATATATACACAGCGAGGAGCCAAGTTTTAATTTATTCGATTGCTAGTTGCGAAAGCGTAAAGATGTTCGATGCAGAAAGTTTTATTGTGGAAGTGGAGAAGAAAGAGTGTTTGTAGAAAATAAACAGCAGTGATGAGAGTGACAGAGAACTGAAAACATTTGTGAGGTGCTAAACATCTTTTTTCTGCCAACACTGACAGTGAACTGAACATGGAACAGGCGTAGTATAAATCGAGCAGCCAAATCGCTTACACAAAAATGCACTGCGATTTGGCCGCGTGGTTGAACTGCCTAGTGTGCGGCAGGCCTTATAGACTGGCTGACACAACTTGACTTCGAGAACTGATTGCAACAGCGGTAGGAATACGGAGACCGGTGCATTGCTGCAGAATGTGACTATTTCAAAGGGGATGGAGTTAAAACTTAAATAACTACTCTAATTTTGAGAACAACCAGTCCGGGAACTTTTTGATACACTCTTGTGTAAAAGATTTAATCGAATTTCATTTACCTATTATAATGTTACTTATAATCCTTGGCTTCTAGGGTCGTCATATAAATTCTCATTCAAAAATTTGCAATAATCTACAACATATATCGTCAGTTCTCAAATACCCATTTATTTCGAATTCTTCAAACTGTTTAAAAAAGAAACTGGCGTTTGCAGACTTTTTAATAACACTATAGAAAACAAACCATTGTTTCTTTAATTGTGAATACAAATAAAATGCTTTAAATCAACGAATACATGACAATTCCGACACAGTTGGAAAATCCAGTTTTACCGCGACAATTCCGACACTGTTCTTAATCATATTTCAGAGACGTGTTTTGTATTACTCAGAGTCAATTCCGACACCGTAACTGCAGAGAAATAATATTTTCTTTGGAAATACCAACTTTAGAATTATACTCTAATTACCCAATAGTTCGAAATATCCCAGGCTGATGCGAAGAAAACCGAGGATGTGGTTTATTGTAAAAACGGAGCCAAGTTTTTGTGGTTATGATTCTCTTAGAATGGAATATTTGTGATTGTGGTTTTCTGGAAAGCACGAGGTTTGGAGAAAGTCTGTGAGCAGGACTTCCAAAGGATTTTCAGAGTAAATCACAATAAAATTTCGGAGTAAATCACAAGTATATCAAAAGAAATTACTTACGAAACTACAATTAAATTCAAGGTAAGTGAATAATTAACTGCATTTTTTCTTACAGCAGTATTAAAGTCCAACCAAGGACAGCGAAAGTAAGGAGCTAATTGAATACGTTGTGGTAAATTGAAAATAATGGTTCTTCACTAGCTACTAGCTGTTAACAAGTGAATTTTAAATTAATTTCAAGGCGAAGTAACTTTCAGTGACATTTATCCTAAAAATAAAAAATAAACTAAAGTTACGATAGTATAAAAGCTAAGGAAGGGGTCGGTAAAGCAAAAAGGAACGAGTGGTTGTGTGAATGAATGGGCTAGGATTCTGGAGTTATTTTAGAGAGGGTGAGATCAGAGTGAGTCAAATACTGTTAAAAATGAATTTGCCAGAAGTAAATAAATTTTCCTATTCAATCCAGATAAATTCTCTGTCGGACAGTCCAATCTGTATCACTAACTGCATGTGATATTCATAAGCGGGCGTTATCACGGTAAAAATAGAACATACTGTCGGGAATTAAGTTTAACTCTTCTGCTTCCTAAGGTTTATTTTTTGTAAAATTATAAAGTGTGTTTACCTGTTGTCAATAGATGTCTCTACTTTTAATGATGTAAAGTTGAAATGAGTAACTTTCTTGTATTATCCAAAATGAATGTTATTTGTGCTGTATTATTGGCACAGGATTTAAATGTGTTTAATAATGATTCGATATGCAGATTAAAGCGATTGTAAAAACACAATGGAGTATTGTTAAATAATATGTACCTCAGATGGATATGTACACCAGGAATTTAAATACTGTATGCAAGGTACAGCAGGCCATAACTTAACCTAGCCCAACTTTGTATGGTTAGTATGCTTCCGAGGACCTTGTGTTGTACACGCACGAGCGAGAACAATACACGTACCTTCAGTTTGGGATCGACGGCAATTTTCATTGTCGGAGGGTGCAGTCATTGCACAAAGACTGATCATCTCCTTGTACACAACTGTAAGTCCTCGTTCATCTGTAGTCACTGATTAGCTTCTTGAATTCCAGGGCCAAAGCCCTACATCATCATCATCATCATATCAAATTCAAAACAAAATCATCCTCAACTAGGACAGCATCAAAACTTGCCGCCTACTGTTACTGGACCACCGCCATACTCTACATTAGGAGCAATACCACGCCATCGTCGAACCATGGAAGCATCATCTTTAAAATCACGTTCTCGTTCTCCAAACAGATCCGAGCACTCTCCACCTGCTTCACCACCAACGAAACGCACCCATACACTCAGCGAGACCAATTCTGACCAGGACCTTCAAATGGACATCAATAACGAAGAAGAATCTACATCTAAGAACCACTCCTTTCTATGACTAACTTCGATGCAAAGTTTCAGAATCCAAAAATCCTGTTTCAGCAAGTTACCAAGTATCTTTCTCGTGATTGTATTGCACAAATCATCCCTACAAGAAATGGCACCATCATCAAATTACCAGACATCAATTTCGCTAGCAAAATCAGAAATCGTCAGTCTTGAGATCTTTGGTAAAAATGCAAAGATCTCAAGACACACACGCCTTGACCAGAAACCTCTTAAACAACCACCACCACCACGTAAGCCGCCCACATTATCCGTAGTAGTCAGGGGGTTGATCCAACGCTCCCAGATGACGAAATAGAAACAGAACTAAAACGCGAGAGTCATTCAATTCATAAATGCCTACGCATAAAAGCAAAAACAGGTCAAGCTACTTACATGGTTAGGGTTCTCACACCAGATCAAGAGACCATAGACGATCTGCTTTCACACGGTGCCTAAATCTATAGGAAACGATACCGAGTCGAACCCTCACATTCACCTGCACCGCTACCTATCAGATGTGAGAAATGTCAATTGTACAACGCCAATTCTACTTCAAAATGCACAAATACATTGAAACGTGATTTCTGCACTGCTAACCATTCCACAAAAACTTGTCCGAACCTTCAACAGCCTCCCACATGCAACACTTGCGGTGATCATCACACAAGTTTCAGCCATAAATGTAAAGCTCGACCAGAACCAGATCCAGCAAAACCAGAACTGATTGTACCAATACGCACTCCAGAAACCAAAACTCAGTTCACAACTTCTGTAAGATCTGTGCATCAACCCATATCTATTGAACAACTCCTGACCTTTCTCACAGTTACACTTCAGAACATTCATCCTTTCCAACGCCATAACATTATACAGCAAATACAATACGCAGCAAAGACCATACTCAATGTCAGCTTCACTGCAACATATTCAGGCCCATACGCTTACTTTCATGCACATGCATACGGACAAGAAACAGCTGTATAATCTAACCAAAACAACCTTCCTGTATTCATTTCTCCCCATGGCGCTATCATTTCTGTTTCTCAACATCCGTTCCTTACCAGCACATAAACTTCTTTTCTCATCTCTACTACTTGAAGAACATATAAATGGTTTCCTATTAAATGAAACGTATCTCACCACTAAACTTCATTGCAAGATTTCCGGCTACACCCTACTCAGAAACGATAACAAACTATCAGCCTTAAGAGCTAATGGAGGAGTCGCTATAGGATTTTCCCCTCATATACAATTTCGCCAACACACACCTCCTCCATCCAACCTACCGGAACACCTCATCGCTTCATTATACTTCAAACAAAGATACATTACTTTAGCAACTATCTACATTCGCCCAGGCCATCCAATTCCAACAAATTTCTTCAGATACATCTCTAATAATTTTCGATACTACATAATCATGGCTGACATAAACATCCATAGCAGATCCGACAGAGCCAAAACCGACTTCCATAGCTTCATCAGTCAGCAAACAACCGGTACTCTCCAGAGGATAACTAAACACACAAGACCAATCTCAAACCCAACACCGGATATAGTTATAACTTCGTCCAATCTACTCCCCAATAGCCATTTAGACGTTCTTGATGCCCTAGGAAGTGACCACATACCAGTAAAATTCACAATTGACTTCACCAGACCAAACCCAACCACACCCATAATCCCGCGCCAAGTACTTCGTTTTGACAGAGCGAACTGGGCTGGCTACAGAGAACATATAGAAGCAAAACTCACAGACTCTACACCACCCACCACTACAATCAAACAAGCATCAGACAGTCACATCCCTACTTCTACTACTCACTCGTTTAGACCTAACTTACCCCCACAATACCTACCGTTAATACACCGCTCCCGAAATCTTTACCGAGACTATCAACGCACACAAAATCCTGAATCGCTAAGACTTCATAGACAACTTCAAAGATCAGTACATAACTACATAAAAGCATATAAACTACGACAATGGATCAAAACATGTAATAATCTGGCAGATACGTCTCACCCATCCAAATACTGGAAACGCTTCAACACACTTACAGGTAAATACTCACGCACCATATATCCTCTACTTCAAGAAAACAAAGCCCTTCATACAGACAAAGAGAAAGCCGATGTTTTTGCAGATTATCTTCAAACCATCTTCACCCCCACAATACCTTTCAACCTTTTTCGAAGACACCCCGCAGATCATCTTGACATCCACTCACCTCATCTACAACCAAACTCTGATCATCCACTTACTACACTCATACACACAATCGCAAGCAAACGTCAATCTGCTCCAGGTCCCGACAAAATTACCTACAGACACTTCAAAGAAGCTCCTATTTTCCTCATACAAAGTTCTCGCTCATATATACACATTTATTTTGCGCACAGGATCCATCCCATTACATTGGAAAACTTCACAAACACTCATGTTCCATAAACCACAGAAACCTACCCATGCTGTCTCCTCGTACCGACCCATTCAACTAACCTCAACATTTAGCAAAATCCTAGTCACCCGGCTCCATACCCACCTGGAACACCACAACCTTCTATCCCTACACCAAGCAGGTTTCCGTCCTTCCTGTAGCATTAATGATCAGTTACTTCGACTTACCAACATGATAGCCAATCACTACAATACATCCAAACCTTCTTGCTTAGTCCTGTTTGACCTCGAAAAAGCATTTGATAGAGTCTGGCACAAAGCCCTAATACATAAACTCCGCTCATTCCGTCTTCCCATAAATTACATCCGCTATGTATTTAACTTCCTCACGAACCGCCTGACCTATGTCTCTATCAACTCCAGTTCATCATATCCTATATTTCTTACATTGTGGTGTTCCACAAGGATCTGCCCTCTCCCCACTGCTTTATATCCTCTTCGTTGCTGACCTTCCTCCATTTCCCAATAACATTCACATATTCCAATACGCAGATGACACCGCCTTTCTAGCACTCAGCAAAACCATACCCCATATAAACAGAACCACGAATGATGCCATCAACACATTCACAAACTGGTGTAGTAAGTGGGGATTATCAATTAACTCCACCAAAACTTAGGCAGTAGTCTTCCTTTCTCGTAAACGTCGTTCACGAGTTCTCCGAAACCCATCAAAACTATCCCTGACAGTACAAAACCAACCCGTAAATCCTTCTAAACACGTCACATATCTAGGAATCATCTTTGACCAACATCTAACATGGCGCCCACACTTAAACAAAATCATAGACAAAGCTAAATCGCCTAAATCTCTTCAAACGCCTTACTGGAACTACATGGGGACTAAAACCACAAACAGTCATAAACACCTATAAAGCATTCCTTCGCCCGATTCTCACGTTTGGACACACATCCTGGCTTACAGCAGACACACATCTACCATAAACTACAAATCATGGAACGCCACACTCGAAGGATCGCTTACAGAGTCAAACTACCCAGTCCTACCCAAGAACTCTACGATCAAATCATCTTTCCCCATCTTCTGCTTCACCTTGAAACGCTCGGCCTGAAATCCATCTCACAGCGCTTTGGGACAGAACACCCACTACTAGAAGACATTATACACACCCACGTACATCATAACGCACCAGCTACACACATATCTTCACCACTTTCACTCCTTTTCACACTCTATCAATATACTATACCACCCGACCACCCTGAAATAGAACGCATAGTAGCCTTAAGTTCACCTACCATCCCTCATATCATTGCACCCTCATATGCCGCACAGTGACCCATCTTGAACGCTAGGGCTTATCTGTCCACATACAGATCTAGAGTCGCCCCTAGATCAGAAGATTATCACTCACTTGTCTTAATTGTGCCAACGTGTTGTCTTGTCTAGTGCATCTCACTTGCATCACATCACTTTCACATTATACATAGTGTATATTTACCGACTATAACTATTACTGAGTTGATCTATATCCCTACCCAGCTATATGGTTATGAGGACAACTCATAATAATCCCATATAATGGAAGAAATAAAGTTAAATGATCTCACAAATCTCTTAGCCTACCAACCTTCCCATATTCACTCCTGTTGCACCAATTGCTCTTCCCACAGAGGGCGTAGCCCTTTGGGGGTACTAGCCTTTTAGGCTAGTAATATAAAAAAAAGTACAGCAGGTCAACGCTAGCAATCATACCACCAAAGTGCCGAAGTAAATCCCATAGAAACCCAAGAACGTTAAACGTGAAAATAGGAAACCATAAACTTGAACCAACTAAAACAGTGACATATCTCGGCATAACATATGACAATAAACTACTGTGGACACCACATTTACAAAAAATCATAAGGCCAAAAGCAGACTGCAGTTACTACGCAGATTAACAGGACAGAACTGGGGACTACGCCCAAAACTAATTCTTAACACCTACAAAGCCTTCATGAGAAGTATTCTAACGTTTGGACATATCGCTTGGTGTTATCCACCCAGTAAGTTCTACGAAAAACTTGAAATAATGGAAAGACACGTCATAAATAAGGTGAAAGAAAATAAGGTTGGCCTACAGAATACCGTTACCTATCCTAATAATGAGCTATACACTAAAATATATTTTCCTAAGCTTACACAACACAGCAAAATTGCGTCGTTCTTATACAGAAAACTGCCTAGGTAATAATAATGAGATATTTATTAACACAGTATTCATTGATCTAGAGCAAGATGTAACGCATAAATACTGTCATACACCACTCAACGTACTGCTTAGTTTATATATTCAACACACCACCTGACCATCACACGGCATTCTTTCAAAGAAACATTGACAATGAGCACATGCCACTCATATTACCATACCAGCCATAACTACACTTGTATTATGTAAGACATTTTGGCTATATTATCCTATGTTATGACAAGCTTCTTGATCTATATAGAACTTCCTAATATATATATATATATCATTTATTATGTTATGATATTACTGTTTAGTTATATTCTGTGTATAAAACGCACTTAGCCCATCTAAAAATCTATTTGCACAGACATGTTTATACCACATGTTTATACTATAGTCCTCTAGAGGTAAATAACCAAAATATATATACAGTAGGTCACATAACCTACCTAGCCTAACTGAGACTCGTTAACGTTACCGAGGACCTTGTATAGCACAAGTACAAGTGAGACAAGCACGTATACGATCCCATTAGGATTTACGGCATTCCTACAGTGTCGGAGGGTGCGAGTTAGTTTGAGTTTTCATAGCAGTCATTGTACAGAGACTGATCGTTTTCATCCTCATTGTAAATTCCCCAGACACGAGTCATGCCTAAGCCTGGAAAGCATTTGCTTCCCCCAGTGGTTCAACGCACTTCCTCAACTGCACTCAGCACTTTATCATCCAGCCGAAAGAACAACACTGGTCAAGTAACTAAATCTCGATCTCGCTCTCCACCATTGCGTCATTCAGGAAGCTCTGGATCGCCACCAAATAAAAAGACTCGCACTTTTAGCATCTCTGACAAAGATTCTGACAATCAAATGAATTATATTCATTTCTGCTAACAAACTTTGATAGCAAATTTCAGACACGGAAGCAACTTCTACATCAACTGGTCAAGTATGTCCCTCGAAATAACATCTCTGAAATAGTCCCAACTCTCAACGGAATAATCATAAAATATTCCGATTCAAATCTAGCTTCCACAATTAGGAACAACTATAGCTTCGAGATCTTTGGGCCAACTGCTAAACTCATCAGAATGGAATCCAGAATAATTCGTCAAGCACCACCTCCACACCGGCCTCCTATGTTATCAGTTGTCATACGAGGTGTGGATCCACAAGTCACTGATGATGAAGCAGAAACTGAGCTGCGAACCGAGGGGCATACAATCAATAAATGTCTTCGTATCATAACAAAGGAAGGCACCTCCAGCTACATGATCCGAGTACTGACGTCAGACCATCGATGAACTTCTGAAACATGGAGCATATATCTATAAACGGTGCTACAGGGTTGAACCATCCCATACTTCACCACCGATACCTCTGAGCTGTGAACGCTGCCAGACTTGCAATGATCACAAGAAACTGCCCGAATCAGCCAAAATGTAGTTACTGCACCGGACGACACAATACTAAAGAATGCACAAACATCCAGCAAACACTCAAATGCAGTCAATGTGGAGAACCTCATCCAACCTTTTCATATAAGTGCAAAAACCGACCTCAACCTAACCCTGAAACACCCGGATTTACTGTTCCTCTCAGAATTCCAAAACCAACACAGCAACCTGCAACCCAAGCAGTATTACCACCTGTCACAGTCGAACAACTCCTCACCTTTCAAAATCTGTATCATTTGCTACCGAACTCTTCAAAGTTAAATTCCAAGCTACCTATTCAGGTCAGTATGTCTACTTCTCAATAGCACCACCTTTCAGTCTCTTGCACTGTATTCATCTATGTATGTTACGAGAAGGGCTCACCTGTTTTACATCAAGCCTAGAGCAGTCCCTAGGCAAGACGACGATCAACCATCTGTCTAAATATGTATAGTGTTGTGACGTTTATGAGCACTTCATCCTCATTTTCCACCCCATCATCATCTGATCCTTTCCACCACTAATATGTTTATAAGCCTAAGCTTATAAAGACCAAGATTATATATATATATATATATATATATATATATATATATAAATAAATAAATTTTGGTAAAGGATAAGAAAATATTTTGTAAATCCCCTAGACCATCTATTCCTTCCATTAAATTCCCCATTTCACTAAACATTCCATACCTGAATAGAAGGAATAGTCCTCTCAACGGGTGCTAGTCTCATTGACTAGCAAAAAAAAAACAGCAGGTAAAGGGGGAAATTTATGCTTATCCCCTGTTCAGTAAATATTTTTATCTTTGTCATCTGCGTTTATCTTTAGTGTTAGACGTAGTGGAAGACATTCCCGTGATTCAAGGATGGAACTAAGAAGCATACCCATAGCGTGAATATCGCTCTACGCATCTCTTCATTGCTTTTTCGGTAATTCTTTACAATAGCTCCTTCTGGCATAGAGCACTCAGAACTCTTCAAAACGCTATGTTGTGCTTCCTATAGCCACTAAATTGTGTGCAAAATGGGTAAAAAGTTCATAAAGTCGAAGTTGTAATGTTGCATTAACATGACAAATTCTAATAGAGCAACTTTTTTTTTGCACGCACTATAGGCTCTTTCATGACTGTAGAAAGCAAAGTATAGCATTTTGAAGAGTTCCGAGTGCAGAAACAATGTATCTGTGCATGTCGCGTGTGCAATTAAAAAATAAACACCGAACCTGATTTTCCTAACCTCCAAGTGCCGTTGGTCACGATTTTTATTAAAGAACCCCGCAAAAATCCTTATTTAAATGGTGTCCCGGTCAAATGTTACAAAACTTTGCTGAATGATAGTCCTGAATGAGTACAACGAAAGTGTCAATAGGACCTAGGTCGGAAAAACTAGTGTTCGCAAGCTACAGCCTCCTGCACGAGCACGAAAAAAATTGGAAAAAGAGACTAAACCACCGAACCACGACGTATTTTGATACGCAGAGCTCGATTCTGCCGTTAGAAATACGCCACTGACCTCCAATCTTCAGCAAATCGCTGAAGAATCTGCAGAAGAATGTCGATGGTAGGCAGTTTTTTGCTCAAGCGGCACAAGTCACCTTATGCGGATCCTGAACTGCTCCATCGAACTGCAGTCTTCAGAAAAGCACCGAAGAACCTTCAGAAAAAAATGGACAAGTGCGATAGTAGGCAGTATTGCTCGAACGACACAAGTCATCGAATGTGTGTGCGCATCTGTAACTCGAATCTGAGGTTACAATTGCTCAATCGATCTACCAATTAAGACAATACCGCGTTTAATCCGATTTGTTAAGTCTAGATAACATTCAATCGGCCCAGGTAAGACCGTGTCCAATCCAACCAGTTATGGTAAGATTTCATGTAATCCGACCAGGTAAGGTAAAACCACATTTGATTCGACTAATTACGACAAGATCACTCTTGGTCCGACAAGTGAAGGCAAGACCGCGTTCAATCCGGCTAGTGAAGGCAACACATCAGTCAATCCTACCAGTTGACGTAAGACCGCACTCGATCCGATCACGTAAGGCAAGAATTCTATTCGGAAGACCTACAGTATAACTCTATAAGAAAGACCACATTCAACCTTACCAGCTAAGGCAAGATGTCTCTAGCCCGGCCAATAAAGGCAAGATTGCATTCAATTAGCGTAAAGGAAGACTCCATTCATTCTGGGCAGTCAAGGCAAAACTGCATGTTATGCAACCAGTTAAGGCAAGATCACATTGAATCCGACCAATGAAGGCAAGAGATCGTGTAATACAAAACTAGGAAACAAAGCCGAGAAATCAAGTCCAATCACCTACTATATGTTTTTTGGGTCACTGAGGTCATCCGAGGTCTGTATGACTGTATCAGGTCATCTGATGGTCATTTCAAAGACATATAAAGGTTACACTGAGAAAAAGCAATCACGTTCAATCGACATTTATATAGGTTTTTGGGGTTGCCGAGTTCGAATCCAAGATCCCTGTATCAGGTCATTCAAAGGTCATTTCAAAGTCACACTGAGAAAAACCCGCGCAACCAAGTACAACAATTTGTTATATGGTCTTTTTAGGTCGCTGAGTTCGAATCCGAGGTCAGCTTGTCTGTAGGTCATTTTGAAGGTCATTTCAATTTCGCATCAAGGTAACATTGAGACAAAGTCGAGCAATCAGGTTCAATCTGCATTTATATAGATTTCAGATGTAGCTGACTTCGAATGCGAGGTCACTTTACAAAATATAGTTCGGAGGAAAACTCATTTAATGCGCCTAAAATCACAAGTGTGCGAATTCGATCTTATACCCAAAAACCTTATATAGCATGTGCTCGGACATGATTGCTGTTTCTCACGACTGCAGTTCGATGGAGCAATTGCAACCGTAGATTCGGATTCAGAATCCGCAAAACTCTAAGGTGATTTGTACCGCTTGAGCACAACTGCCTACCATCGACATTCTTCATTTTTCTGCAGGTTCTTCAGCGATTTGCTGAAGATTGGAGGTCAGTGGCGTATTTCTAACGGCAGAATCGAGCTCTGCGTATCAAAATACGTCGTGGTTCGGTGGTTTAGTCTCTTTCCAATTTTTTTCGTGCTCGTGCAGGACCTCGATGTTGAGTACTATTACGTACATGCGGTAACTTCCGAAGGCTGTAGCTTGCGAACACTAGTTTTTCCGACCTAGGTCCTATTGACACTTTTGATGTACTCATTCAGGACTACCATTCAGCAAAGTTTTGTAACATTTGACCGGGACCCCATTTCCATAAGGATTTTTGCGAGGTCCTTTCTTAATGTGCAGCAATGCCGGCGCGAAGCACCGTGCCGATTTAAACTTGAGATCCTTCATCCTTTGAGCTGGTTTTGAACGGGGTTTGGTTTCCATAGCAAGATGGGTGTCGGCGGGAAAAATTCAAAATGCAGGCAAAACCCGTGACCTTGACAAAGTTGAAAACCAACGTAGTTTGGCTTGCTCTAGTATATAGTATTGGCATGGGTGTGGATTTTAACAGCTAAAGGGCGAATCGTGACGGGTCGAAGTCCAAAGTTACTAGACTGGCCCATATAAAAATAAAGTTTAGAAAGTTTAAGTTTTTATATAGTATTGCGTTTATATGTCGATAAGGAACATCAACATAGGGGGCTATGACGTCACTCGCTATACTAAAGGTATATAGTATATGGATGATGTACAGGATAGTGGGGCTATGACGTCACTAGTTATATTAAATATTATAGTTATGTTATACAACTTGTGACACTTTGTTTACCCTAGCAACGGGCAAACTGTACATCGTAGAGACATGGGACTTGGTGCAGTCGAATGTACGCTCGAAACAAAACTTTTGACACACTGTTTACCCTAGCAACCACCAAACTGTACATAGTAGAGACATGGGAGTTCCAGCAATCGGCTCTCGAGTATGTTAGACAACTTGTGACACTTTGCTATTCACCGAGGATTTCAATATCAAATACATCGTCGCTTCAAAAATGGAAATATTACCTAGCTATGCATAAACGAGAGGAAAGAGAAATGTAAAGGAAGACTATTGGCTGGCAGTGAACACAACTTTCTGAAAGTGACGTCTTTCCGACTTCTGTAGCCTAAAAGAAATACTATCCTGCACCGCGGCTGGGTTTGGCTGGTTGCAGAATACTTTAAGATTTGGGCCACAAAATATTAGCTTGAGAAAATGTATTAACACCGAAATAACCTGAAAAAATAATAAAAAAGGACTTACTCAACGGTGCAAATTAACAGGAAAATGTCATCAGTTAAGCACAGGGATTGTAAATAAGACACGTGACCGGGCTCTTTACGTAACACATGCACTGTAAATACAAGTTCGAAAGGTCCATTTGTCAGTTCCCCTTCGTGGACGACTAGCCAAGACGTCGACGTCTTGCGTGAAAGGTCTCGGGTTCGAATCGCGCCCGGCACAACACTTTTCCTTATTTGTTCTTTCAAAATATATTGTTATATGTTCTTATTTATTAGTTAATAATTGCTAGGATGTATAGAAATAACAGATAGCTACTAAAAGCTAGGATGTATCGTAATGCACACCGAACGAGGTGTGTAATGGTGGAGCATGATGCGTCCGAAGGGAGATGGGCAGGGGAGGCGCAGCACCCGGTTAGCAGTGGGAATACGCAAAAGTGCTGTTAACATTCTATTCCATTTGTAAAGGTTCTATTTGGAATACATAAAATTCATTTTAGCATTATCTTATTCCAATCTCTGTGCTGTTAGTGTACACGGTCAAGACAGTAGTTATAAAAAAAACGTTGTAAAGACATTCTTTGCTTAAACAATTAGTACTAAAATGTAAATAATATGTTCATGCATGATTAAAAAGAAACTCACGGGGCGCACAAATTGAAGAAGTTAGAAAGTGACTGCATATGAGAGCGCGCCCCATGCTTGTCTGTTGAATCATGCATGAACAAAATTATTTAATAAATGATAAATATTAACATAAAATTATATTCGAAAAAAAATGAAGTGTTGTCCCGGGTGCTATTCGAACCCGGGACTTTTCACGCAAGACGCCGACGTCTTGACCAGTCAGTCGTCCACGAATTGGAACTGGCAAATGGACCTTTCAAACTTGTTATTTACAGTGCATGTGTTATGTAAAAAGCCTGGTCAGTCGATCGAGATATCGCAAAACTAACAAACAATATACTTTAATTTATTTTGGGGTTAGGTTCGCATCTTTTAAGCTGAAATTAGCTGGAGAGTCATTATTTTTCATGGTGAATAATATAGACTTTTTTTAATATCACGATTCCTTCCAAGGCACTTTTTACTATCTTATTCTGCTAGGCCCTTTTGATAAAAGAGTATAATTCCAGTCATTGGCCTGGAATTTCAAATAAACTTAATTACTGTTACTTTTTTCGCCATTTAATTTACATTGACGGACCTGGTAAACAGATAACGTCTAAGCTCGTCACATGTCTGGCGGATGACGTCAGCTGCCGAACTCTGTTTCAGGACAGGTAAATCTACACTAAATCATTAGAAGATAGCATTGTTAATTTATACAAGAATAATGGCGAGAATGCATTTGTTGAACATAATAATACTCGACCGACCGATTCTGAGATGCCTAAAGACTATAAATAAATTCAAATGAAAGTACTCGAGGTATAAAGCCACAAAACGAAAAGTTGCGGTAAAAGACAAATCTCAATTTACTGCTTACAATCAAAATATTAATGGTATTAAAACAAAGTTTAATACATGAAACCATTTGCCATATTATTTTTACGTTTACAGAGACCTGGTGTAGAGAACATAGGGAATATTTTAAACAACTTTCTAACTGTCATGAAATATTTAAAAACGATAGAAGAGTTTAATACGCTAAAGTAAAGATGGAAGTTGTATATTACTGGCTAGAAAGAACTACTAACTCACTCGCCAGTAACAAATGTTCATAACTGGATTCTATCCTGGGCAACATCTAGCCAGTTTTCATCTTGAACGCCATGAACCACAGTTTAAAAAGGTTTTCCAGATTGGATTTTCAATCTTCTCTAACTTAGATCCATCTAGTTTGCATTAATTAGGAAACTGAAGATTTTCCAACCAATCACAAAACAGTAAGCACGTGCAATTATTCAAATGATACAGCTACTTTATTTGAAACAAACAATTCTGCTCAGAAAAACTTATTTCAGTTTATAGGACACACTCCTCATAAAAATAGGAGGGTCTAACTTGTTAAATACTGTTCCATCTGATTGAAACTTAAAGGCATTACAATTCGTTTGTAGAGCTTTGTGAAAATGAAATCTATGATAATTCGATAAAAGATAGTGTTTTGCCAATTAATCGTGCTATGTATAGTGCAATGCGCTGCAGTACACAAATTGTTTTCGTTGTGCGGTTTAAACATGTTCTTTTCTTTTTACGTTTAAAGCATTTATAACCTATTAACATTGTTGTTCTTAATTTCGAATGTTAGTGACATTATAATGAGAGCACTAATCTCAGCTGGTATTCCTGCAGTACGAGAACCTATTGGATGTAGCAGAACAGACGGTAAAAGACCAGATGGGATGACTGTTACTCTGGAAGAGAGGCAAACCGTTAATTTGGGACTTCACTTGCTCAGACACGTTCGCTCCTTCCAACCTCCCTTTTTCCTCAATCCAGGCGGGAAATATCTCCAGTCGAAAAGAAACGGAAAAAGGAAGAAAATATAATAATCTTACACAGAAGCACCATTTCATACCCATTGCTATCGAATCCAGTGGTTCATGGGGGAAAGAAGGCCTCAACTTCATAAAAGAAATAGGTAAGCGTATCATAGAATCATCTGGAGATGATAGAGCAAGTACCTTTCTTATCCAAAGAATAAGCATGGCAATTCAAAGAGGTAATGTAGCTTCAATCCAGGGAGTCATACCTAAAGGCAAGGAATTAGATGAGATATTCCTACTGTAACTTTGATTTATTTGACGGAATGTTTGTCACTATCCAAGTAGGTAACCATTAACATAAAGCCTACCGTTGTAGCAGATGAAGTGTTTCCTGAAGGAGTTGGACCATACATGGAGATGGAAGAGGTAGGAGGTTCTGATGGCCTATTTGTGTGTTTGGCGGCAAATGAGAAAGCAGTTCATGCCGACTTCTTCAATGATTTCGAAGAGAGATTTGATGATGACGATCTGCAGTGATTGTGATGGTGGCCTTCCGAATATGCTGAACTTAATTTCTTTGCCAGAAATTATGTTTCTATATATTTATATATATTTAAGCAAACATTAAAGATTAATTGATGTTAATTTAAAAAATCTAATTAATTATGAAATATCGAATTTCATAATAATAAATGCCATTGTTGTTAAAATACGAAATGAAATAAGGTTTAAAATATGTAAATATGTTTTGAGATTAAAACGGAAAATTTTATAAGAAGTGATTGGGCATGACGTCACACTTTTATTATTTTATGTACAACCTGTAACTGTGTACATTGGTAATTTCCTTACACGATTCTGCGGAAATGTTTGAAAGTAACAGCGTTGAAGTTTTTGATGGAAGGTTATTGCATTGTAGTTAATCCAGATAGATAAAGAAAGTTCGTTTTTGCCGTAAGGCCCACCTGCTTTTTGTCAGCGAACTGACACGCTTGCTCTTGAGTGCACACTCTCGGTAGTATAGCGTTTAGATCGAGTCGCCCCACCCTTGTGCATAAGTCTGGGCTACCTTGAAAGTTTGGTATTTCGGTCAATAGAGGACTTCAACATTCTACTACAGCTCATCGTATCATGACCCTGAGATCACGGAGAATTCTAACGACGGCTGAGAGACGAACTACGTACGTACACTACTCTACTTTCCATTACAATTGAATCAAATATTTTTTCGAAAAAGCTCATTTCGATGCCATTCTCTCTTACTGTCAACAATGCATGACTCTATCAACGTTAACAAATGTATATCGACACAAAGTTCTACAAGGAGTATGTACGAGTAATATAATACAATATAGTTTCAATTAACATATTGTGTCTTTAGAGTACTTTTGTAACTTGTCCGTTTTCAAAGTTTTACATGAAAGCACTTTGAAGATTGGAACATCCATTAAAAGTAAGAGAATTATTTTTTTTTTTTTAATCTATTAGAGTTACCCATTAGCTTCTTCACAAACGTGAGAAGACGTTCTGAACAACCGATATTGTTGAATAATTCGTTTGTGACTAAAAATAGGCAAGTGACAAGTGTGCTTTAAAGATGCGTACACCTAAAATTGAACCGCGCAAGTACGAAAGAAAACATTTGGAGCTAAAGAGACTAAATAACAGGAAAAAACTGATAGATTGTTCATAGAAACAAGTTAGGGCTGCAAATCTTCGCAAAGGTTCCGGTCACCTGATAACATTTGGTTCATGAGATATATTTTTTGGTATGAGCTGGCTACACTGACAACGGGGTTTCTGTGGAATCTCAATGGTTAGCTATTATATTTCACTTTTTACCTTATAGAAACGCTTATATTTAACTGTATGGGAAATTCCATATAAGTAGTTGAGGCAAGGCCCCGCTCGTTTGTTACAAATTCAAATTACATTATTAAATAATGTAGTATGGCAAAAGTTGATATGTCGTATGTATTTCGTATGGACACCTCAATTCTGCCGTATCAGGCTAGATTTCTCGCAAGAATAGTGTAATTATTTCTTGTGCAAAATTTTTAATATGAAATTTTTAGAGCATAGAAGGAAAATATTTGGTATAAGACTTTACGAAATAAAATCTTGCAAAAGAGATTCAATGCTCTTATTTTATCTAACATTTAAACTTGACTGTGTTCTAGTATAAGGCTAATAAACATACATTATTGACTGTTCCAAAGGCTGCATCCTGCTTAAACGTTTTATCAGCAATTATTATGTAAAATTGTATTACATCCTATCAAACCTTTCATATATAACCCAAAATATATGTGACACAAAATTGTTACTTTTTGTACATGGCACATCGACTAAGGATTATATTGTCGTATTTTCTATTAAATTTATTATGGAGATACCTCGGGTGTAGACGTTACGGTCCAAGTGTACAAAATATGACAGTTTTGTGTCACATGTATTTCGGGTTTAAGGTAAGGGGCCCACCCTTTCTTTTTTAAATAAGAAAAACTATTTATTCGTGTGAATCGACTGAACCATCAAGTTGGGAGACTATTTGGACAAATTAAAAATAATAAATCTGCTTCTTAGAAATGACGTATATAAATGTAATAAATCGAAAACTAAAATGTTGCAAGTGGGCCATATTGTGAACATGTTCCCAATATAGCCCGCTATAGAAACAAGAGAGTATGGCAAAAGTGATGTGTAATCTTTCTGTATTCATCATATATGCTTCGTACTGAGAGATATACATTACAAACATACATAATTTATATGATATTGCAAAACCAAGAATATTGTATTAATACAAAATGACAAAATTCGTGAAAAACAAATCAATATACAAGAAAACAATATTAATAAATAGGAAGTGTAACGCAAATCAAGTTTAGAAAGCCACGTCTCACATGAGGGACAAAGAAATGGTTCGTGATCTTTAGCGGTGATTCCAGCAAACTTTTCATGAACGTGTTTGCGACGCATATCTATAACCCTGTCTTCCTGACAAAGGTAACAAAACCAAGATTCACAAGACTTGGATCAACTCGGTGTCAATTCTTCAGGACTATTAGAAGCAAGCTGCTGAAATTCTAGCAGTTTTATACGTGAAATGAATGTCAACGGCTCGCTGGGCTCGGCTCATGGCTCGAGGCGTCCTGAGCCGCGGCTCGCACTGAGCCGCGCCGAACCGAGCTGAGGCTCACAGTGAGCCGAACGGAGCCGTGGCTCGTTCTGAGTCGAGCCGAACGGAGCCACTACCCAAACCGACACAAGCTGCTGCTCATACCGAAGTCCGAACCGAGTCGCGAGTCACAAGGGATGTATTTCGGCTCGAAGAGGATTTTTTTGATAAGACATATATATATATATATATATATATATATATATATATAATTCGCAGCCATATTCAATCCACTATTGGATGAGGCTTCTCCAGAAGGGAAGAGGTGGTATTCTGCTCCCACGCTAACCAGACGTGTTGGGACTTAGGAGAGCCAAAACTCTCAGCTGTGATCACCACTGCTTTTTATTCACAGCAACACTCCAATTGTCCTCATGATGATGGGTCAACACCGAACTTTTGAGTCCCCACTGGCATTGAAGTCGAGATCTCTACCAACTAGGTTACACAAGAACCATTATGCGTACTGCCATTTAAGCTAATTATACACGTTATGCATAAGTGCTGTGTATTTGTTAGAAAAAAATCAACATGATCCCATCGAAATTCATCATGAAATTTGGCACATACATTCTAATCAGAAGCACCTTGAACATATATTTTAAAAAAGCGATTTTCAGTTTTTTTTTATTTTATTTTGAAAAAATATAAATATTGGTCTAGTAAAGCCAACGATTATCTTAAATTACAGCTCTTGAAATTCTGAAACGAATGGTGCAAGTTTGAGCTGTCAAGGACAAATAGTTTTTTTTTAATTTTGTACTTTTAAAAGTTTCAAAACGCGTCAAAAATCAGTTTTTATTTTTAACAATTTATAAAGTTATTTATTAAAAAACAATTTATTGAAAAACCAAACGTGACTAAAACATGAACTTTTGTATTTTTGATCATATTGATGAATGTAACACAATTACCAAATATCACACATTTGTTAAAAACCCAAGGCCTAAAATTATTTTTTATTGACTGACCCATATATATATATATATATACCGTATCTCTCCCAACCCGTTTGGTCAGCGTGGGAGCAGTAGACCAACTCCTTCCTTCGGGGAGAGGCCTCATCCACTAGTGGATTGAATGTGGCTGTGATTTATTGATTTATTTATGTACCGTATATTTAAAACATGGGATCCTAACTTTTGACGTAGAACCACGTTTTTCTGCCCATGAAGTATGATAGTGGTGGTACGGATAACTTGGGAATTGACTGTCATGTATAAGGGCAACCTGTCAAGAAAAGTTTGAACTGGAAGCAGCTAAGAGATGATAAATTGAACCGGACATTTCGAAACTGGTTTAAACTAAAACAGGCTCAGATTTCGCACTAACGTTAAACTTATGCAATCTGTATTTCAAGAAATGACAGTTGATTTGCTGCATTTGATAATAAATATTCTAATTATAATATCCAAGAAACTATTCAACAGATTATATTCTATTTAGTAATTATAAAATCAGAAAGCCGACTAAAATGCTTTCTTTGAAATTCATTATTTTTAAGCCACAAAACCTGTTACATTTATTTTTCCACCTCGCGACCCTCTTGTACACAACACACGACCCCTTGGGGGTCGCGACCCTCACGTTGAAAAGCCCTAGTTTAGACTGTATTATGGCGGGTTCCCATGGCGATGTCAGCTAAGACTTTAGGCCTCCACTGTCTGTAAAAAAGTTTTTATACGAGCATCATCACATTACCGTATAAAGATTCAAACAACGCTATTCTGGAATGGCTTTGTTTATGTTGCCTCAGGGCAAAGGTCGCGACACAGAGTGAGTTAAACAGTTATTTTCTCGATTCACGAGTGCCGGAGATCTAAAAAGAGAATGTAATCCTATGTTTCAATAGGTTCATTTTCAAGACAACGAACTAGTTTCTTCAGAATTGACAACTGCGTTGCCAAGTGTCATATCTTCACCGAATGCCAAAAGCTAACCGAACCGGCAATATTAACTTAGAATATTTTTTAAGAAGGTAGGGGCATGAAGGATCTGTATAGATATTGCAACAAGTAAATGAGTCATTCTTCAGTATGCGATAGAAGGAGAAGAACAGAGAGATTTGTCAAAATAGAAAACGTGTTCTGATTATCAGAAGCAAGGAGGGGGGGGGGAAACATGATTTTAAAAGAATTATTCAATAATGCTAATCAGTTTCCTTATCTCAAGAGCACACCATTCCACTGTACAGAATAGTGAATGTCAGTCGCTGGAAAGGAGATGCAGAAATGCCTAAATAATAAAAAGTATTTGATGTGCATTGTTGAGGCAATGGACAAACGGCGATTCCAATTTCACCACAAATGACAAGGTGATATTTTTGCTTTGCTATTTTTACATTCTTTTCTTTAATTCACAATGGTTCATCGTGTCTTTAGATCTTGCAATGTTAACTCATTTCCTGACTTTATACAATGATGAAATATTGCACAGCGAATTAAGTCGAGTGACAATACAATATTTCATTGTTGCTTTCATATATTTCTATATTTTCAAAGCATAGTTTCTATATTAATTTTAGTAAGAACTCCTTTATCTTAAAATAAATACTAGCCCACAACACTGTTACGTTTGACTTGTTGCAGAACGCTTTAGGGTTTGCGTGACAAACATCACCTTGGGAAAAAGTATCTGCACACTAAAAGAACTCGAAAAAAATTAAAACTTTTTAAAACATGCTTTTCTTAAACAATTTGTACTAAAAAAATAATTTTGTTTATGCACAGAAAATAATTTAAAAACTTTATAAAACATACTTTTCTTAAACAATTCCTTCTAAAACAGATGTTCCCAACCTCTTTTACCCGGTACCTCCCCCTCTTCGTAAACCCTACATACTTCATGCCCCCTCATTGGTTTGGAGACATACGTGCTTTTCGTGTCTGACCCCTTTTTCGATTTTAGATGAAGCATTGAATAGTTATTTCTCAAATCTAACATAATAATAATAATAATGTTCTCAATTTATATTCATTTCCTGCACGAGTTTTGTATACCAATTTACTTTTGTTTATCCGGTTTGTTCTTAACTATCCATCCCCTTTTTTTACTGAAGAGTTATGTTGTGTTTGTATTTAAGATCTCTTTCTACATTACATAATTTGTGACATATTAAAAGAAATTTACTATAAGAAACAACGTAATTTAGTACACATTCTTGGCTCCTAGGATACTAAAATGCACTTCATACACGAGTGTCAGGTTTTTTGAATGAAAAGGGTAGTTTCTATGCGTCTTTTTTGTCTTGGATATCTGCCCTTTCTAACGTAAACGATTCAATTATTGTTTAAATAACATATAGAAGAAACATTTGCCTCTCTTTGTGTTTTGGTACAGAAAATATATTTTGCGTTTATGTGTATAAGAGATGATATATTATAATAATTTCAAATTTATGGATAAATTGAATCTCCTCGCCTTACCACTTTTCCAACTTTAAATTTTTCACTTTCTTTATGTAATTTAATGACAGATGTAGCAGTCGAGTAGATGTTTCGCAGTAACGTGATGTATGCACTTTTGATGCCTTGATGTTCAAGTGGTTTAAATACTGCTGCCAAGGAGACCGAATAGAAAGCCTTTTCAAAATCTATGAATCCCAAACATAGTGGAAGTTCATATTCATTAGTCTCTCCATAACTTCATCCAATGCTCCATTGGGGTCCGGAAGTTTCGGTGCAGGTACGTTGGGTGCAGGAAGTTTCGGTCCAAAGATTAAAATACCTTTTCATTATAGACAAGCTGTTAAACTATGAACTTCACCTTATTGTTGGTCGGTTAATACTCTTATTGATATACTAATTAATGAAATTATTCTAAATTATACTAGCAATTTCTTTAGACTAGCAAAATTAGTTTCGACATTTTGAATTACTGTGCTGGTGATACTACAAATACAATCACTATGGTTCTCTGTGGTGTTACTTTCGAAATGTGCCTAAAATTATCAGCACATAGTGCTTAGAAAGCAAACAGTCTATATGAACTGCAGAATCCATAAGAAAACACTGAATTTGTAAAAAAATCACATAGAAGTCAATATGTTTAAGGGGTCATTCAAGTGTAACGTAAGCATTCAAGGGGAATTGGCAAGGGCACCGATTCCGGGGGGTGGCTTTGGGGGCCCTGGTCCCCCCAAAGTTGAAGTGGGCACTCCTAATGCGGGGCCCAAATGATAAGGTGAAGTCGATTCTCCTATTTCTACAGTACATAGACATTCGTTTTCCCCTTCTACTAAGCTTATCTCCCTTTGGAAAATCTATTTCATTGATACATTCCTCCCTGAAACTTGTGTGGTACAGTACTTATATAAATTACATCACGTATAATACCCCATCGACTGGCTAAAGGAGTTAATTCGTGCATTGCTTGTGTTGTTTCTGGAGTTTCGTGCATAATATTGATAAAGACCATTTAGTAAAAAAAGAAAAGAATGAAAGAAAAAATGAAAACTTATTTTCTGTCGTTTATCCCTCGGAACGCCAAGATCGGGTCAAAAATGACCCATACAGTCAAAATATTATTTTTGTTCATTAGTAATTAAATGGAAGATTGAAATTTTGTGTACTCCGCATACTGTCAGCAATGTAATCGCTTCATTTGCAAGAATCGGAATACAACAGATGCGGTGTGATTTACATGTGAGAGTGAAAGAAGAAGATAGTTTGATTCTGTTAGTTTTATATGTCGTACTTTATATGTGTAAATAAGTAAGAGACTCGTGGTACCTTTATTTTTGTGCAGCCATGAAAATGGTTGCAAGGTTAATATGATGTATTCGTTTTTTTCTGTATGTTTCATTATTTTGTAGTATCTACTTGAAAAAAAAATACAATATATAATACAGTACAATGCAATAAATACTATACAATGAATTCACCTATACTCTAAAATACCTTGATTTTGAACAAGTATCTTATTTCATAGGAGAAATATACATGCTTCGAAAATGACTCATCTTGACGTTCCGTGAGATGAAATTATCTTGGCGTTCCGAGGGTTAAGGATCATTCATCGTGATTTTCTCGTATATAAACATAATTTAAGGAAAAGAAATATATACAAGAAAAATAAGCAACTAGAAGAACTCACACAAAAGTAGGAGTAGACTTGCACTTGGAAACCTATCCTTCAAACTGCTGTATGGATGCAATTATTGTTTGCCGTTAATACAGTAATTTTCAGTTTCTAATGTAACTTATAGATAAGGAAACTATATATACAGCGGGAAGAAAAGTATTTGGACAAGTTCGACAAAGAGGAAATCAGACTATTATACGTAAAACATGGACCATTTCGAAATCTCTTGCCCTTTTATGATAATTTGAATACCTTAGATAGAAGACTTAAGAAATAACCATCACTCGATACACCTGGAACGTAACAGGCAACGAAAGAGTGACGACTATGTACATTCATCGCAAAAACTATATTTTGACAACCCAGTACTACTCTCGAAATAAATGTTCTAGGTATCCTTTTGTGTACAAGACCAGTTTTCTTAGTGTATTGAAGCAATCCACACGGTGTCACGTAAGCCAAGCTTGTTGGAAAGTCTTGCTTTACCGTTGGATACATCATAAAGCAACGTAAACAGATCATTTAGGAGTAGAATCAGTTCTGGTCAACCAAGAAAAACTAGCTGCCCGGAATGAAACTTACATTCTTCATTCTGTGAACAATACTCAAAGAATTAGTGATAAAGATTTGGCTACTTCACTCGACTAGACTATGTAAGTTAATGTTAGTAATTCATTGGACAACCCAAAAATTCATTGAAAAAATTGGGATTTAAAAGATGTGTATCCAGGGTATGAATACTGGTCACTCTATTAGTAATTACACAACCCCAAATCTTAACAGACCCTCCAACATTTTTATCAGTTAAAACAATGTTCTGCTTTCTGAAAGCTTCATTCTGCTTTCGCCACACATCCTGATATCCATCACTACAATACAAATTTATCTTAGTCTCATCCTAGAAAAGCAATATACTTTCTTCCAAAATTCCAGGCACTCGTACTGATATTTCTAGGAAAATTAGAACTTCTTTCTGCTTTCTTCTGATTTGTATGTTATGTTTCTGATTACACATCTTCTGAATCCCAATTTTTTTTGTTCACATCTACACATCTGTAACATTAACTTGCGCATCCTAGGCAAATGAAGTAATCAAATATTTAACACTAATTATTTGAGTTTTGTTCACATAATGAAGAATATAGGTTTAATTCCGGGCAGCTAGTTTCCTTAGTTAACCAGAACGAATCCCCAATAATTATTCAGTTTTATGTTTCTTTATGATGTATCTAACGGTAGAGCATGGATTTCCAACAAGCTTTGCTATTTCTCAGTACCTTTTACCTTCCACATGTAATTTGAAATTAAAGTGAGCAGTTCCAATGTTGTTCAACTCAGTTTGTTCCCCACGCTGCTTCTTTATGCCTGACACGGTGTGGATTGCTTCAATACACCACGCAGAGTGTTCTTGTGCACAAAATAATTCCTAGAACATTTATTTCGAAAGTAGTATGGGGCTATCCAAATACATTTTTTGCATACATTTTTCGCATAAATACATAGTTATCACTCTTTCGTTGCCTGTTACCTTGCAGGTGTATCGAGTACTAGTTGTTTCTCTACCATTCTATCTAAGGTATCCAAATTATCATAAACATGCAGGAGATTTCGAAATGGGCCACGTTTTGCGTGATAAGTCTTCTTTTCCTCTTTGTTCAACTTGTCCAAATATTTTTTTTCTCACTGTAGGTGAGACAGAAGCTTCTTGAAGCATGACTGTCGAGATCGAGAACTGAGAATTAAAAGAAGAAAAACAATATTTGTCCAATAAAGCAGTAGCGCGGCGCAAGGGTGAGCCGGATGGAAAGATAACTACATTTGGGAAAGCTGGATAACTCCTCTGCATAGACTAATATTAGTTTATGTTCTTTCCTAGGTTTATTTTCTAGTAACAGCAGAAACTTTGTTCTTAGTAGTTAGAACATAATGTGCTTTAGTGACTTTTTTTTAACGTTATGCAAAAATTGTTAATTTCTGTAATAGCTGGTCCTGGGGAAGCCTTCATAATTACTATATGTATGCTATTATATATGTTATTTTTATGAATATACAATATTTGGCAAAATATGTATTGGATTTGTATCATGTGTGCCTTCTTAGACTCACCTACAAACTAAAAAATATATCTGAATGCCCCTCCCCCAAAGTTACAGAGAAATCGGCGCCCTTGGGAAGGGGTTCAAGCATGACTTATTTTATCTGACAATGAGGGAAGGGGATCAGAGTGTTTCAGACGATATGCAGTAGAACCTCTGTTATCCGAAATAATTGGAATAAGAAGACATTTTGGATAAACAAAATTTCGGTTAAAAAATGTTTATTTTTTCAAAGTTTAAAGTGAAAAAATTGAAGGCAATGATAAAAAAAATACACTTTTAGATTACAGACTTTTAATAAAGCTTTAAATGCTTCTACAGTTGGACAACTCCTTATACTAAGGTTACTCTATTTTGAAAAACCTTTTTCTATTAGCATTTCAAATTATACTTCTTCGGGTTTTTTTCCCCCGTTTCGGTTAAACGCTATTTCAGTTAAAAGTATTTCGGTTAACAGATGTTTTACTGTAATGAAAAAAAATGACAAGTTTTACATAAGCACTAGGGGAATGTTCGGGTATCTGCTTATTTTACTAACACAGGGGAGGAGGTTTTAAGTGATTGAAAGTTTGCTTATGCAAGAGTATCCGCTGAAGTTCCAGTAATATTGTCAACTTTGATTCTGATTCAACGTTTTTAATTGATTTTCCATGACTGCATAAACAATTTTAATGAGGTTACTCCTTGGGTAAAGTTTAGTTTAGGTTTCCCCCAAAATGTATAATATACAGCAGACATGTACAATTTTTAATACGTTTGTGGGAATGTTGAAACGCAATATGTAACAAAGATTCAAATGATGGAAGTGTCAAATCTGCCAGAGAGTGAAAGAACTAAAAGCACCTGGGACTATTTGGCACTTTCGGTGTTCAGGCATGGCACATGCTGTGAGTGTTTAAGGCGCACTCGCATATAATAAGAAACATGAGCCAACCTCAATTTTCTAACCCGTCTTTGGCTTTTCTGCATTGAGTCTTTGATTTTTGTAGCAAAATAAGTCATTCATAACACGAAGTGACGCCATTAGGATTCCCGAACATACCGCCGTGTTTCCGTATGCTGAGCAACTCGAGTATGTATTTAACGAAACGATAATGACATATTCGTTTTCGTAACACTTTTTGGATTGCTAGCTGTCCCTGTGATTTTCTAGAATCGTCTGTATCGATTATTTGTACGAGAATCAGTGACAGAAAAAGTACATACGGCTCAATAGCTGGCAGAAGCTGGGGAATCAAAACTAGCCTGCTCCTTCACCGAGATATTAACTAAGTGAAAGGTAAAGTTAATAGATGATAATATTTTACACACCTGCCCACCTGGTGATTTTTTTAAGTTATATTATCTAAGTCTTGCGTTCATGTCTTATAATGAATAGCACAAGCTGGTAATGCTATTACTAAATTTTACTAAGAAATTATAATTTTGCTAGAATAAATAACACATGTTTGTTTAATATGTTTTGCGTTACTGGGTCTAGGTTTTGTTTCTGAAAGTGATTTTTTAATTTGGTAGGGGCTGATAATCTTTTCACATTTTGACAGATGTCTATGTTAATAAAAAATATTACCATTTTAATCGGGAGGTGGTGAAGTGTAGGCCTATGTAAAATTTATTAAATACAAAGACTGTTGGTAATCACTTTAGTTTTGCTCTATAATACTAATACAAGTTGCTATAATAATTACTTGCTGATCTTTGCTTGAATAGCAACGTTAGTCGGTAAATGAATGGAGTATCTAGTAGCAGAAGCAAGTGTCAAAATTTCCTGTCTCCAAAATTGCAGGTGATGCATTCACCAGGTCAGAGAAAGAGACAAAATTTCCGGTATCAGTATTTCATAAATCCAAATTATTTCAACGACACCTTTTTATTTCTTTTTTAAGGGCAGGTCAGTAATTCTTAATCCATTCGGAAATCTACCGCTAAAGTTTTAACAACTATATTATTATAGCGATGAAACATGTATCGTTCTTACTTTTCCACTAGTATTTTTTTAGCGATTTGGAGTAATTCTTTTTGCTTTGGAAAGTAATAATTCTGCCCAAAACTTTCAATTTTGGAAGGGGATCAGGACCCCCTAACCCACCCCTTAAATACATCCCTGATTGTAATAATATAGCAAGAAAATATTCATTTTAATTTCGCCCTTTTAGTAATTTATCAATGTTATAGGAAACAACATTCATCAGTAAGATTTTACACCGAAACTTCCTGCATCGAAATTTCTGCAACCGAGACTTCCTGCACCGAAACATTTTAGACCCGGCTCATTGTGATAAATCCACGACGAAATCCGGCTTGTTCCCTTCCCTGGTAAAATACCAAGTCTCGTTCAATAGGATTCAAAATAACTTTGGTGAACATTTTATATAGAACTGACAGTAAAGTAATTGGTCTATAGTTTTCGACGCGTTCTTTTGTCCCCTCTCTTGTATAATAACATAATAATAACATTATTCCAACTTGACGGTATTTCTCTCTTCCTCAGGCACATCGAGAATAATTTAGCAAGTTCCTCTTTCATATTTTCACCTCCCATTTATACATCTCTGCTTTGAGCCATCTTCTCTAGGCGATTTCACCTTCTTCATCCCTCGAAGTACTTTATCCACTTCTTCTTTCGATACGTTTGGGACTTCTACATCATTTACTTCCTAATCATCATTTGCAAGTTCTTCTTCGGAGTAGTACAATTCTCTGTAAAAATGTGTAGCTACCTCTTCGGAGTAGCAAGCTGCTGCTTTGCTTTCTTTACGCTCTTTGTTACTTTATAGATATGTTTTACTCAACTGCTACATCTGTCATTAGTAGCAAAATACATAGTTCCAAAATTTAAACTGGGATGAAGTTGGAATAAAGATCAATGGCGAATATCTTCATCACCTACGATTCACTCATGATATAGTCCTGTTTGCTTCAAGTGCAGAAGAACTGCAAACCAGAATGGAAGAACTGAGTAACGAGAGTTCGAAAATAGGTCATAAAATGAATTTAAGTAAAACAAAAGTAATGTATAATCAACATGCTGCAAAGAAGGAAATAAAGATTAACTGAGAGACAATAGGCATAGTTGATGAGTATGTTTACCGAGTCCAGCTGAAAACTTCGAATGCCAAGTTGATGGAAGAAATAAACAGAAGATGTAAAATGGTGTGGAGTTCGTTTGGAAGATTACACTTTATTTTCAAAAGCAAACTACCAATGTCTCAAGCGTAAATTTTATAATCAATGTGTCTTATCAGTAATGATGTATGGCTGTGAAACTTGGATATTAAATTCAGAAACTACTTAAAGATTAAGAGTCACACAAAGAGCAATGGAGAGATGCATGCTAGGAATAACTAGGAGGGGTCGGAAGACAAATTAATGGATTCGCGCACAAACAAAGGTATAAGATATAATCAAGACTGCGAAGAAGATGAAGTGGAGATTGGCTGTTCACATAGTTTTTGTATTGTATAGGTAGTCTAGGGATGTCAACGACTCGCTCAGCTCGGCTCATAGCTCGATCGGCTCGAGCCGTCCTGAGCCGCGGCTCGCACTGAGCTGAGCCGAACCGAGCCGAGCCGGGACTCACAGCGCCGCTGAAGTAAATTGCCATGGCCTGCAGGGCCACCATAGCTGGACTTTTGGCCACTAAGGCCACTTTCGACCTTGGAATTATTATTATTTAATTGCATTTGTAAAAATCTTTTAATGGGATAACACGAATCAAACTCATAACCCGGACACCAGTCACCCACCCCGCAAACAATCAGTGAAATCAATTTGAGAACTAAACTAGAATTTGAATTGCACCTGCAAAGGCAAATAACTATTTGTTAATAAAGTTAATTTGTAAGTTCTTGTAGACTTGGTTAGAATTAAGGATATGGATCAGGAATCACGCAGTTGAATTAACACAGGACTACTACTTCTTCTTTTGAACACATCTTTTGCATTAGTAGTTCACATCTTATGAGTAATGTTGCTTATGCATCCGTAGAAACTTATGTAGAATTTTTCATGTTTTGTAATGTTAAAGCTTACGTTAGTTCCTCTGTGTATAGTTTTATATTTGGCGTTTGAAATTATTTTAGATATATGGGTGTCTTTCTATGACAATTCATTAGA
>JAGDQP010003996.1:68957-88946 GCA_022664845.1 Lepisma saccharinum | reverse complement strand
AGTCGAATAGTTCGAAGGAAATTCGAATTCAAATTATTCGAAAGTTCTAAGTGTTTAGAATGATTTGATTGTGTATTTGTCAGTTGTCTACTATAATTTTGGTTTGTCTCTTCGTTACGTATCCTAATTGTCAATTTATTTAAAATACTCGTATTTGTCACTACGTGAAGTTCGTCAAAATCGGTTTGAATTTTCGAAAAGTTATGATTTTGTCTAAAATCATGCAAAATGAATGAAATTTAATTTCTAGGTATATTTTAGCGTACTTGATCAAAAAATGAAGTCAAAGTCTGTTTGTCGTTAATTTTTGTGATGGGGTAGGGGTAACGTTTGGGTGGGTGAAATTTATTATATTGTATACTTCAATGCAATAGTATTGAAATATCTTCTACACTATAACTTATAAATTAGAGAAGAAAAGTTTGTACATGATTTAAAAAGAGTTCCTTTATTTTTGTCCCTTTTTTTCGTGGGGTTAAAGTGTTTTTCCTGCGGTTTTTCTTTCTTTCTTTCGTAAATCGATATGTTTAATGATAAATAAATGTATCGCGTTTGCTTTTCGTATTTGTATAATATGATATAGGATTTTCCTATTTATGATCACGGTGCAGGATAAATAGTATTATATTTGGGGGATAGTTTCTAAAATTATTGCTTTCCAATATTGGGGTTATTTTAATTTTTCTAATAAAATGTTAGTCCATAGTGGGCTTTTTTTTTCTTGTTTGTATTTGTTTGTTTGCATGCATGCATCATTTAAATCCATAGTAGGTATTTAAATAACAAATTATTTCGTGATCATGGTTTTTTGCTTTTTCAAAATGTAAATGTGTAAATCTTATGATTAAATAATCTCTAACGACTTCGTCGGTAGGATCATTACATACTAAAGTAGCGTAAACAACTTAGTTGCTTCCTTAAAACTAATAATGAACATTTTTAGTCTTCGGCTAAAATCTAAATGTGAAAAATTTTGACGTGGAGATTTTTTTTTGTTCGTAGTTAGGGAAATCATAGTTGTACGAATAATCATTACATATTGCAAAATGAGAATTTATCACTTCGTAATATTCTCTAGTTCTCAAGTGTACAATGAATCATCATCCTAAAACATATAGCTCGACGTCTTAGCAGAATTCAGCTTATCACATGTCTGTGCGTTAAATAACAACTGTTATAACGAGCATCATTATTCCTCACAGTCGTGAACTACATATTTCAATGTTTGGATTATTCATAAAAGTATGATTGGGGTTAATTATACACGATCAATATTTTTAATGTGGTTAAACTTCGGTTTAACTCTTTCCATTCATTTCTTAATCAAATTTTGTTTTTTTGAATAAGCGTAACCTAGTTACATCAACTTCCAGTTGTTTTGGCGTACCATGTTTAGTTAAAAATTCTACAGTATACCGATTTCCGGAATTTCGCGTTATGACTTTTGCAATGATATTAAAATGATTCGAAAATATTTTAGAAGTGCCTGGAATTACGGCTAGATTTTCCATTAAAACTGCATCGCCTGGTTTGAATTCTAAAATCTTGGCTTTTTGTTGTAAGTGTTTGCTTGTTTGCAAGAATCTTGCCTGAAGCTTTTGGAATGCTTCTTTACGTATCGTTTCTAATAATTTGATACGATCGTCGTTATTAATATTGTCATATGGAAGATTCATAAGATTTTGAAAACTCAAATTTGGTTCAATTCCGTAGAGTTTGTAAAAACTCGATGTATCAGTTACAGAATGAATTGCGCAGTTCAATGAAAAAATGCATGTTTGCAAAACTGTGTCCCAATTTGTACAGTCTGCTTTTACAAAATGACGAAGGCTCAGTTCCAATGTCTGGACCTGTCTCTCAATTAATCCTGTCGTTCTATGAGATTTTGGAAGTGCATAACATACCTGTATACCTAGGGAACTTGCAAATTTTTGGAACTTCTTGCTGGTATGATATGATGCCATATCAAGATAAATTTTCTTAGCACACCGTAAACAAGTATGAAGTCGTTATAAATAAAATCTATAACAGCTTCAGTACCAAGAGATGGTATTGCTTTTCCTATTAGGTATCTAGTACACAAATCTGTTAGCAAGATGATGAATCTATTTCCTCGCGGTGTTTTCGTTAATGGACCAATTTCGTCTAAGAAAATGACTGACAGTGCTGGACACTGTTTATATGTTTGGGGTACTGGTATTAAATGTTCCCGAGATTTCCTAGTTGTCTGGCATATTAGACAGTTATCGCAAGATGATTTTATGTATGCTTTCAGACGAGGCATATAAATGCGTGATAAAGCTAATGCATATGTGCGTGAAAAAGAATGATGACCTGTTGTAGGTAAAGCATGAAATAGAACAAACATTTTGTCTCTTAAAACATGTGGGATACAAATCAAAAGCTTGTCTCCATTGGGCATTCGATGCTTCCTGAAGAGCTTAGCTTCTTGAAGTACATAGTATTTTGCCTGTTTTTGCGTAATTTCATCGCCTATTTCCTCACCTGAAAGATGTTTATAAATATCACCAAAATATTTATCACTGCGTTGAAGATTACCGATGTTTGCCAAGTTTTCTACCTGTTTTACTGTTGTTGTTGCAAAACATTGTAAATCTTTAAATTGAAAGTCTGTTGGTTTGAGTAAAACTTCTGTATATCTACTCAAGCCATCAGCTATATTACGTCCTGAAGGAGTGAAAATTGTATCGCTTCTACCATGCGTTTTGACATAGAACAGCCTGACAAAGAAACTTCGTGGCCTAAGGCCAGAATTTTGTGTTGCATAAAGGTTGATTTTTCTAAAGAAAATCGAAGACCAATATTCTGCATTCTTTTGAATAAGGTTTCGAGTAACTTTGGCATTTCTTTTTCATCATTTCCATAGAGAAATATATCGTCCAGGTATGTTGTTATATGCATTGGCGATACGTTCGACAAGGCCAGATTCATAATTGATGTATATATGCTAGGCGCGGAGGTCAAACCTTGGAGTTAGACACAAAATTACCCTGTACTAAAACCTAAGACGACCTTAATTGCCTGACCTTTTAATATAGTATATTTTAAAACAACACAAATTTACAAACATTTTCAAATTAGTAGCATCCTGTTCCATTTGGTTTATGCCATTGCATAATTATTATTTCTGCTCGTAATAAAATAAACGAATTCAAATTAATAAATTATTATCATTAACAATACAATAAATGATTTGAAAATAATGACAGACAGAAAAGGGAATTAATGATTGAGAAACTGTAAAGACTCACAATTATAAAACTATGTAACAGATCCAGTAACTAGAATATAAAAGCATTCCAGTTTTTAATTATCACCTTACCATATATATTTTCTTCTAAATAACAGAAATAATATGTGCCAAAATGGAGCATAAGTAGAAACTTTGTGAAGACGTGCTCGTGTAACGAAATTTAAAATGTTTAATCCTCACTAAAACAGGTCAGAACATTATTTTGGTTGTTGTTTAAACTTTTGGTAATTCAGAGATAAGTTACGGTACTTTCAAATGGATGTTACAAGTCTACAGATAATGATAGGGCTCAAATTAATAGTCAAATGGCACCATTGATAATAATTAGAATCTTTAGTTCCAGAATTTTGTCAACAGATAACGGTCAATCTCAATAAATCGTGCCTTTCGTGTCCGCGCATTACCTACGACATCTATTTATTCTTGCCTTTGCTTTTAAGAAATAGAATCGTGGTAGTAGCGAGATGAGTCATTTATTTTATGTTTGATAAAATGAATCTTAGATAAATGGCAAGCTAGAAACGTCTGCAAAGTATGTGCGGGAAACGAAATATAAGATGACAACTATCTGCTTAACTACAAAAGTTGATAATAACATGATTATAACATATGTATGTGTATTTTACTAAGAAATATTTTGCTCATCTGCCGAAACTTTTAACGCCACTACTACCAAAAAATTTTCAACAAATGCTAAACAGTAGTACTCCTTGTTCACAAAGTATCAACTCGATAATTCAAATTTTATTGTGTACTTTAACAAAAACAAAAGCATTGCAAACTTTGATAAATAAATATCATGATTTTCTTGATCAGGTCTCAAGGTTTTTCTATCACCACAGAAACTTATGTGGGTGTAAGCACAAAATTTGCGAATTATGTGTATCCAAAATTTGTATAATATCGGATAGTTGTTTCAACAATGTTAGTACTAAGAAAAGGTGATAAGTATATGTTTCAATGCTTTGATTATTGCTGTCATCAGAAAGAAAAATATTTGTGTTTAGTCTCGTTAAACAGTTCGTAGAAACACAGAAGGAAGTGATGGCAGTGTTTAGGAATTCAGAAACTTTGATTGTTAACTTTCAATACACTATCAGTAGTAACAAAATTTGTCGAATTTTCATTAGGAGTGGACGAAACAAGATCTTCAAAGAACCGAAAATCGGATCGTAAGATAATCTGATACCCGATCGCAAGATGGAGATCCTAAAGGACTTTGTTCAATACGTTTGTTTCTTTAAATAGAATATCTTCTTAACTATATATATCGGCTAAGTATTTCACAGAAAATAATTGGTGGTTTACAAATATTACGCTAGTTCCAATTAAAGAATCCAATACCAGAAATCGATATAAATTGTTATCTGTTATGAAACCTTCAGAAGAAAACAAAATTACCTTCATATTTAGTTAGATAATCAACATTGGTGCTAAATATACGCATTTTGCAAACTCTGTGCAACAGCGTAGTAATTGGTCTTGGGTAAACGCGAATTGTATTAAAGACAACGTAACTTCGTGATTTTGGAATCGAAAATGTGCGTGTACTATGCAGGTGATAGAATATTGCCATTTTCCCGTAGAAGTTCTAGAAATTCTTGTAGAATAGCATATCACTAACTTTAACATTGGTTTCAAATTGTTTTCCCTTCACAAATAAACTTGTAATTTGCTGCGAATCGAACCTTTATTTTACCAGCAACAAACATGAACAATATATGAACTTAGGGCCAACCCATGTATCTATATCAACTTGCTGAGGTGCCTTTTACTATAAAAGTCATTAAGACGTTACAGCAACACGTTAGCAAAGCTGAATCCGAGTATTGAGAATCCGAGTTGACTTTGCACCATTTCACAAAATTACATTGCTTACATCAATTCACAATATGTATAAAAAGACCACAGAGAAAGGTGTTGTCTGTCTCCAGGTTGAAAAACTTGGTTGCGATAAAAAGAAACAAAGTAGTATTTAGGGTGGGAACCGAAGCTTATAAAGATCTGCATGTCATGACGAACATAAACTCGCGCTAGGGGTATCACTATATCACTATATCTGTGGTACCGAAGGCAAGGAAAACAATATTATGCTGTTAAAAATGGATTTCCTTCTTAATAAACTAAATCTTTCTCACCAAAATATAAGTAATTTTTCTAATTTTAAAGTGTTTTCTTCCCATGTCCTAATACAAACGAGAAACAGTTTGAATTATTTCATTCTTATTTTTTTTTAGAGTCCGTACTCCTCAGAAATGAGAAATAATGTAAGCTTTGTTTCCACGAAAGTAAATTGTACTTTATATATCAAGAACAATTCTTTGGAACAATATTTTGTTGTGTATTTAATGAGTAAAGATGGAGGTTTTGAACGTAAATACTGGCTGGGTGGCCGAGCGGTATGCGGCGGTAGGCCATCGGCTCGAAGGTCCCGGGTTCGAGTCCAGGCAGAAACGTGGGTGTGGATTTTAACACTTAGCAGATAAATGAGAATCGTGACGGGCCGAAGTCCAAAGTTACTAGACTAACCCGTATAAAAATAAAGTTTACCAAAGTTGTTTTGAACGTAAATATCAAGCGCAATAATTTATTTTTGTTTCATAATTTGTAAAAGGTTATAGCAAAACACAACATATCTTTCGATATTTACGGAGAGTAAAACACATTTTAGCGTTTTGATTGAGTTTGGTAAATTAAAATATTTACGAAATGTATTTTCAAATTATTATTACACCTTTATGCCCAATTTCGTATCTATAGCTCAAACGGTATGAAAAATGGATTTTTATTGTCCGTCAATTTGGATCCATGATGGCGTCTTTGGGGGAAATTTGTAATATTTTCGTAACCTACTAGTGATGATGTACTTTCGTATCAAATTTTGTTTCTCTAGCTCCAGCAGTATGCCCTCTATACAACAATAAGTTTGGAGGCAATTTTGGATCCAAGATGGCGACTTTTTCAACATTTTGAAATATGTTCTTAATCTACTGGTTATGATGTACTTTCATATCATTTTTGGTGTTTCTAACTCCAGCGTTTTAGGATATGAACTCTACATAGAAATGGAGAATACTAAGTGATTTAAAAGGACCTGCCACTTTTACAGTCAAACTGATATGTTTCCCCACCGTTTGAGAGCATGACGAATCCAGCGGTTTATGGTTTATCTTTGTGTGACCTGTAGTTACTGATCTATGGGGGACAAAGAAACATACAGATTTGGAATACTAAGCTATTGAAAAGAACCTTCCAGTTTTAGAGTTTATTAAATAAGCTCTAAAAATTAAATAAACTATCGAATTGTGATAGGTGATTTCATGGTTTGAGACTATTACGAATCCAACGGTGTATGGATCACCTCTGTCGGTCTTGTAGTTACTGAGATCTAGGAGCATAAATGAAGAATACTAAGCGATTCAAAAGGACCTGCCACTTTTAGAGTCCAACTAATGATTTTCCCCACCATTTCAGACCATGACGAATCTAACTGTGTATGGTTCATCTCTGTGTAACTTGTAGTTACTGAGATCGATGGGAGAACAAACATAACATGTCAAAATACATGGGGGGAAATGGAGAAAACTAAGTAAATAGGAAGGACCTGTCTGTTTCAGAGTGAAAGTCATGTTTCCCCACAGTTTCAGATCATGACGGATCTCAGCCCTGTCAGACTTGTAGTTGCTGAGATCCGGTTGGGGGGGGGGGAGTGACAGGACAAATCCTATACCTTCCCTTATTGACTGACGTTCATAAGAGTGCGCTAATAGTATTTGTATATAAATTATGCTAAAGCCATTCACAAGTGCAATAAATGGGTACTCGAATTAAAAACAATAAAATGGAAGCCAAGCAATAGAAGAAAATATGATCGACTTTCGGTGACTATTGTGAATTATTGTATTGTATTGTGAATTATTTTCTGGACATGTCTTCGATGGAATATAAACATATATTTCTGAAAGTTAGTTGCAGGAATACGAACATCAGTACGTCAGTGGTTCCGATTTTGATATTGAGGACATAAATAAATAAACACAGAAGTATTAGCAAAACCATTTAAAATGGTTAATAATACTTCTTCCCAAAAAGTAGGATTAGTAAAATAGAATATGTGCAAATATCCACAGGAATGTTTACTTTAAATTACAATTCGCTGCATGTGTCTTTGTAAGATAGAAACCTTATTAAGAAAAACAAGTTAAAGTTATAAACATAATTTATTTCAATATTTTAAATTTGGTGCAAGGCATTATTATACTAACAGAATGGGTAGCTAAAACTTTTAAATGTTGGATCAAAAACAGGTCACTGTACAGTTGAAACAAAAATAATGAAGTTGCCGCCATCTCATTTTGTAATTGTAATCATTAAAATAAATGTCTAGAGCCATCTTCATGCCACATGAAGAAACGCAATTTCTTTTTCTCTTAGCGAAATTCATGTTTGCGTAGAGAAGGTATGTACGTCACATAAAACGTGATGAAAGTCTTAAACCAAAATTTTGAATATAATATTGACCAATCTCTTTCTTGAGCTTTCGCTTCATTCATTAAAGACTGAATATCTTATATATGAATATCAATGGGAAACGTACAGGTGTATAGTATGTTTAGGATTGACAATGTTAGGCAATGGTAGATGTTTCTAACCACCTTTAATTGCCCAAAACAATTGCACGTAGCATTACATTCTCCTTAACCAATGCGTGGCTTCCTAGCTTTCGTAACAGCATCTTCTGACTTCGGCTTGCTTCAATCAATATCACTATCTTTATCATTTATGCTCTCCTAAAACAGTAGATTTAAATGGCTGTTGGACCTTCTTTATTCATTCAGGTGTTGTGTTTTGTTTTATGTCCCGTTTTATCTTCTGTAATAGAGTTACTATATCTTCTTCCTCTTTCCTTGGTAACCATGAATGTCATACTCGTGTCTACAATCTCTTTACAAGCAATGTCATAACCAATTTCTTATCTAATTTAATGCTTCCAACTTTTTCCTTTCTTCTCTCCAGCAGTTATTCGTTAAACATCTTCTGTGTATACAATGCTTTCTCATTTTTCTCCCTATTCGCATTTCAAAAGTTTCCGATTTTCGTTTTTCACTTTTTCGTAGTCTACTTTTAGGCTGCTTATGAGACAATACTCCTCCATACGAAACATTCCATCAATCTTTGTCTCAACACTTTGACCATTGGTTGAAAGAAAATGAAAGAAGATATTCGTCTTTCCTACCTTTCATCTGATTTGCTCTTCACCTCTTTTCATTACTACACATTTTAAATTATAATGCTTCCAAGATGCTTCAAGATGATTAGCTATTCCTCTAATGTTGTTCTTCCCTGATTTTCCTAGCAATCCCTTCAGTAATATTTATCTTTATTTCCATTCCATTTTCCTACCAACATGGTAAATACCGACTACTTTAACCCTTCTGGCAAGCTCGTTTTGTAACGTTACCGGGCAACCAATGAATAAAAGACACTTCTAAATATTGCAATAATTAAGATAATTTGGAGTTGAATTTATGATATATTTATTGTGACCGATATTAGTGCTTGATATTGTTGCACTTTTGAACCCTTTCTACAATTGGGTTGTATTTATTACGGTAGTCGGGGGCTATTTCGAACAAGGCGGAAAGGGGAGAAAAGAAATATCTTCTTCGAATTTTCTCCTAAACGCAAATTTATTACTCTGTGGATAGGCAAATATATATAGAATTTTGATTCATAATGTCCAAAAAAAATATACATGATTGTTCGAGAAATTAAAAAAGAAATCTTCGTAAAGATACGACTAGCCAATAGAGAATGTGTTATTACTAAGTTAGAAAAACCCAAATAATAATTCTGAAAGGTACAAAAACTACTAACAAAAAATCAAGCTGGAGTTCGACTCGGATCCCAGCTTTATGCTTCAGTTACGAAAAAATACGTTTTTAAAAAGTGTTTGTAATTACTTCTTTTTGTTCTTAAATTTCTGCCCCCTCTGATCACTTTTGTAAGGTGTTTTGTCACCTGACTCCTAAAATGCTCTGCAACCAGACAAAACCAGGTATCATTGCGCCTAGTATCAACATGCACGGCAGTGCATGAGCCAAGTTCTTCACGTCAGAAAACGTTAGCACTGCCAGAAGCATGTTATACAGGAACAAGAGTTTATGGCAAAATCGACGATTTGGGGGCCCCGTAAGAAAAAAGATGTTAAAGATAGGAATATGAGCCTTTGCCGTTAAGGAGATATGGTAAATATGTGCAGATGTACAAAATTTCATATTCGTATCTCAAACTATGTTCTAGTTGTGGACCCCTGAAATTGCACATTTTAGGCTAACTGACTCACTCACTCACTCACTCACTGACTGACTGACTGACTCACTCATCATATTGTTTAGGGTGTTTGGAGTAAGCTAGAAACATGAAATTTGGTATGAAGGTAGAGGATGATAAGTAGATAAAGGAAAAATTCCGACATTTTGAAAAAGTCGCCATCTTGGATTCAAAATGGCCGCCAAACCTAAAATTTCAAAGAATACACAGCCTAAACGGCTAAAGATAGAACAGTGAAATTTGGTATGAAACTACATCATTGGTAGCAAATTAAGAAAACTTTTTAAAAATTTGAAAAAGTCGCCAACTTGAATTCAAAATGGCCGCCAACCCTAAACTTTTAAAGAATACACAGCCTAAACGGCTGCCGCTAGAATAATGAAATTTAGTTTGACAGTACAACATTATTTGTAGATTATGAAAATATGACAAAATATCTCTAAAGACGCCATCTTGGATCCAAAATGGCGGGCGTCATAAATCGATTTTCCAACTGCTTGAGCCAGAGATAGGAAATTTGGCATAATGATGTATTACCAAGAGTAGTTTAGGAAAACATAACAACGTTGTAAAAAATTCACTATCTTTGATTCAAAATGGCAGCTGAAATACCATTTTTCACATCGTTCGAGATAGAGAAATGAAATTTGGTATGACAGTGTATCATCACGAGTATGTCACGAAAATATAAGAAAACGTTAAAAATGTGTTCATCTTTTATCCAAAATGCCCGCCTAAGCCCCACTTTATAATGACTGAAGTTAGAGAAACGAAATTTGGTATGAAGGTGTACCATTACGAGTAGGTTAGAATAAATTCGGCTCGTCTCCCCTACTAGGTTACAGTTCCCAGCTGGAGCCTGATTGCAATAAAGGGGTGCGCCCCAGCGAGGCCATCTTGGAATTCTGGGGGCAGCGCCCCAATGAGCCGAAGCGAGTATATACATTACACAAGTGTAAAAAGCTGCGAAATACGAGCAAACGCACCAGGGGTGCAAACTGTCCAGTCAACTCCTTCAACCTTAAAAAGTGGTGAAATTGAATATGGATGAGCCTAGTTCCTCGTGCCAACTTCCAATACTCCTGCGTGTCCCACCAAGTTTTACTCGTCATAAACGTTAGCATTGCCAGGAGCATGTTATACAGGCAGAATGTGGACGTTTCCCCATTCGGACGCAGCGCTCTGGAGTATGAGGGGATATCTGCATCATGTGGCGCAGTGCACTGCAGATTCTGGTTGTGATAAAAAGACGCAGTTTCTCCAAACTCCTCAAGTTCGATGCGCGGCCTGCCGTGGGATTCTTGGCGCAGCGACGCGAGCGAATCGAGGGGAGTATCAACACGTACGGCAGTGCATGCAGCCGAGTTCCGCGTGTCACAAAACGTCAGCATGCTATACAGGAACAAGAGTTTATTGCGAAATCAGCGATTTTGAGGTTCTGTAAGAAAAAAGATGTTAAAAATTGAAATATGAAATTTCGAAGTATGACGGTATATCATCACTAGTAGATTACAAAATATCTGCAAAGACATCATTTTGAATATAAAATGGCTGACTTCATAATCCATTTTCCAGAACGTTTGAACTAGGGATACGAAATTTGGCATAAAGGTGTATTAACAAGAGTAGTTTAGGAATAATTTACATTTTTGAAAAAGTTGTTAACTTGGATCAAAATGGCCGCACAAAAACTTTTTCCACACCATTCGAGCTATAGAAACGAAATCTGGTATGAAGGTGTACCATCACAAGTAGGTAACGGCAATGTAAGAAAACTTTTTAAAAATCGCTTTCTTTAATTCAACATAGCCGCCCAAATACCATTTTCCAAACCACTGAAGCTAGAGAAACGAAATTTGGTATGAAGGTGTACCATCACGAAAATGTTTCAATAAATGGATCAAACCACCGCTATGAGGGTGCAGCCCCCGAGGCGATATGGGAAAATGTCTGCACAGCATGGGGCGCTGTCCCCAGAAAGTCTGATCACAATAAAGGGGGCGTAACCCTAAAAATTTGAAGTTGGGGCGCACACGGAATTCTGGGGCAGCACACCCAGCGAGGCGAACCTAGTATATATATACAGTATACACGTATAAAAAGCTGTGAAATCCGAGCAAAACATCAGGTGATGTTCGAGCCTTAGGGTTGGTGGTGGTGGATTTTAGGGCCGCCAGCAGGAAGCAAATTTGCTGTATCATCACAAGTAGGTTACAATAAATATGGCAAAGCTTCCCTATGTTTCAATAAATATTTCATTCCCACGGGTGGTGGGTATGGGAAAAAATCTGCAACATGGAAGCACAGTGTCCTGGAGAGTGGTTACGATAAAGGGGCGTAAGTACCCAAAAACTCGAAGTTAAGGCCGCAGCCAGCTACGGGGGGCGAGGACCTAAACGATTCCGAGAGAGCGAGTATATATATTATACACCTACAAAAAGCTGTGAAATCCGAACAAAAACACCAGAGGTGCAAAAAGTGGAGCCAAGTTCTTTAGCCCTAAAAAGGTGTGAAATGGGAGACGGATGAGCCAAGTTCCTTGGTGACAGCATGTAACAGGAACAAAGGAACTTGGCGCGAGGTGACAAGGTTCATGATCCTCAAGCTATAAGGGTGGTGGGGATCCTAAAACCCACTACGTCCACCGCCACCAACCTTAAGGCTGTTGCCAGCTCGCGCCAAGTTCCTTTGTTCCTGTTACATGCTGTCACCAAGGAACTTGGCTCATCCGTCTCCCATTTCACACCTTTTTAGGGCTAAAGAACTTGGCTCCACTTTTTGCACCTCTGGTGTTTTTGTTCGGATTTATCTTAGGATAAAGAGGACAATACTTAAAAAAAGAATATGCTTTTAAAATATATATACTCGTATTTGAAGACACAATTGAGCATCGTGAGTTTAAGAAAAGCATGTAAAAATAAAAACTCACTCTTCAGAAATAAAAGTCCAAGAAGAAAAATAGAAATTGCTACAATTGCACATGCAAATAACAAAAAATTACACTAGTTCAACTCATCCGAATTGCCACAAAACGGATTGGAAATTATTTAAATCAAAAGTAGAAGAAAAATTAACAACAATAAAATCTCCGATTCTTACCTCTGAGGATATTGATTCTGCATAGAATTCTTTAGTTACAATGTTACAAGATGCATTAAACACAGTACTGTTCCTAACGAACGGATTATTCCACATACAGAGCGACTTCCACCTGAAATTCTTAGTTTAATACGACGAAAAAGACAGCTAACCAGACTTTTAAACAGCCAAAGAACAGAAAATACAAAACACCAAATAAATAACCTGCAAAAAGAAATTAAATATAAAATTATTAACTTTATAGATCAAAAAACTTCTAACTTCATCAATGATTTTACCGTAAATTATACAAAAAAATCTGGAAATCCATTTCGAATACAAGGGGCAAAAACCGGAGATATCATCTTTCTAGAAAGTTGGATAATGAACCGATCCAGACTAACAAGAATTATGTAGATGTCTTTTTTTAAGATGTTCAAAAATAGAATAGGAGCTGAACCAGCGGACTGTAATGATAAATTACAAAAAAATATAAAAGAAACGGCTGCAAACATAAGATCTCTAATCAACCATTCTCAGGACGTGTCCGAGCTTGACAGGAATGACATACATGAAGGGAACATAAATATTCTCCTCAACGAAATAACAAAAGAGGAAATAACTAATATCATTAAGAAAAAAAAACATACAGCTCCGGGACCGGATAAAATACCATACATTGCACTGCAAAGATCACCACCTCTTTTCTTTTACATTCTCACACAGTTATTTAACGCATCATTAAAAACCGGATTCATACCGCAGATATGGAAAGCAGTATTTATAATTTTCATTCCTAAACCTAATAAGAACCAATATTCAACAACGAACTACAGACTTATCACCCTCATAAACACAGTTGCTAATATCTGTGAAACAGTGCTATCAAAAAGAATTAACCTATGCCTAGAGAACTCAAATATTTTAATCCAAAACTCAAGCAGGTTTCAGAGCCAACGTTTCAACCATTGATCAACTAATGAGGATAGTTACAGATACTCAAATAGCTCCTAACAAAGGATGGAGAGCTGCCGCCATATTTATTCACCTCAGTTCTGCTTTTGACACTGTCCGGCATGACGGCCTCATATACAAGTTGTACTTATTAAAATTACCAATTACATTAGTGAGATGGATAACAAACTTCTTAAGAGATAGAACCATCAAAATTATATCAGGTGAAGAATTCTCAGAAAATATTACCATCCGCAGAGGAGTTCCACAGGGTGCATCTCTAAGTCCCATCCTCTATTCTATCTATGTAAATGATACTCCGACACCTCAGAATGATAGAACTGGGACTATTTGCGGACAATATGGCATATTGAGCATGTGCCAAAACGACTTCAGCAGTTATCAAAAATTTCCAAAAACAGCAAAACAGTTTAAAAAATGGTGCAAAATATGGAGACCTATACTAAATGAGAAGAAGGCTGAGTTGATAATTGTCTACCCAAAAGGTTGGAGAACTACAAAAGATAAAGAAGTCAATAAAATAATCATAAATAATACATATACCAAACCAACCAGCTCTGCAAAATATCTTGGCGTTACCTTGAACCAAAAACTAAATTTCAAAAATCACATCAATTAAATACGTAAAAAGGGTCTCCGAGTCTTCTTGGTTCTAAAAGCAATTCTTCTTTCAAATTTATCTATGAGAATGAAAATTAGGATTTGTTTATCTAGTTTGAGAACGACTATTACTTATGGACACGAACTCTTCCATTCAAATATAGAAATAAACTCACTACTAAAATATGAAAGATTCTGGCTACGTGTTTCCAGGAGAATGAGGAAAGAAGACAAACAAACGCTATACAGTGGAAAATCAATCACACCCGTGGACAGATACTTACAGGAAAGGAAAGAACAATATATAGAACTCAAATCAGCAAATAAGTTTTGCTGGCTGTTGGTTTTGGTGCCGGCGGTATACTCCTGGTGCAGAGTTCTTTCAATAAATACAAAAATTTTGAACTCCAAACAAATGTAAAGAATCAAAGGACGAAAGTAGCCATTTGGACTAGAAGTCCTCTGGCTGCACTGCGGGTAGATCAGGAATATACTTGTAGCTTGAATATCGTTCATAGAGAGTGTTGGCCGTGGCCAGTTTCTCACCAGGATCAAGACTATAATACTACTGACTCATACAAACAGGTGACGCATAGCTGAACAGAGAGCAACTGACGTTTGCAATGGTTGCTATGATTGGTTCAGCTACCTGCAAAATTGGTAAATTATGAACTGTAGGACGTTTGGAAAAAATATGTGTGATCATTTGAAATAAAAACAACTTGTTATTGGAATGTATAATGCAATATAGAAATAGTTACACAAAACGCCAAGATCGGGTTAAATTGACACATGATCGATTATTTTTTAAATTATAAGACAATAAGTACGTAGAGTTTAACGTCATAAATAGGTAATGCTATCCCCTGTGCGATACGCAAGCGCCGTGAACGGTGCATGGGGGATGTGGAGGTAGCGCTCCACATTTTCTTGAGCTACGGTACCAAGTGAGGTGGGGTGGTCAATCCCATCTTTAGCTTCTCAAAGTGCCCAGGAGTACCAAGGACACTCCGGTACTCAATTTGATAGGAGGCTGAGTGCTCCTCACAGCGCCAGGCATGGGAAAACTGCGAGAAAAGTCTCCAGTACCTTTGCCTGGACGTAATATTTTGCCAAATGATATCTGGACACATACCTGAAGAATATACGGAATTTCACCGTTCCATGTAATAAGTAATGGACCAAAAAACAAAGTTTTGACCTCATGGGCCAATTTGACCCCATCGTGGAGCTCCAAAAGTTATTGAATTGCTAAACTATGTCTATTGCAAGATATCAGAGAGTCCTAGATAAAAAACCTGTTACATCACCTTAGTCTGTTTTGCGTTTATCTTAAAATTACAAAAGTGACAAGGATAATCTTAAGTCAAATTGATCTTAGCTAAGAAACATCTTCTGCGATGAAGATTGTGTAAACGAATAAAGACATGATAATACGACATCCTTAAGATGATGAACTTCTTATACTTGGATTTCATACAGGATTAGTTGTATAAATGAAGTACATACCTGTTTCTGGTTTTCGAGATTCTTCTAAGTTGAAACTGTGACGACAACTGACACAGAGACCTCGTCGAAGCTGAGAGAAGTAACGCGAGCTACTTGGCCCGGGTGTCCCTGGAGTAATTATACCGATCCTCAGGGGCACGCCCCGGAAAGTTGACTACTACTTTGACCTTCGGTTATTCCGCAAATTACGGAATTTATCAAGCTTACTCAACAACCATAATCTTTCGATTTTCCTTTGGCTTGCTGTTACCAAGCAGGGAATCGACTAATGGCATTGTTAGTCAACCTGAGAATCTCGTTCACGTCATAAGGTGACAGGAAAATCTGGTAGAATAGGTGAGCTCCATAACTAATCACGCCACACTACCAAGAACGAGTCTTTATTAGCGTTATGGTCATTGTTTTGTAACTTTTAAACTTCTGAATCGCAAGCTCTTCTTTGATGCGAGACATACTAAAATAAAGTTTCATAGAAAAATCGATATATTATTTTCATTGTATATGGAATATACGTAGCTGAAAGTTAGTCACTTTGCGGCTACATCTAATCAAAGATTTTTTTTAAGTTCGAGATTAAACAATTTCATTGACCTCCATATGTATATACACGAATAAGTACTATTGTCTCCAAACATAGACTTCGTAGAACTGTTCGTCGGGCAATCTGCAACGCCCAACACTGCGTGAGCCAGTGTTCGGATGATGGAGTTTCGACCGCCAAAACTATATGCACAAACTTATTTCAAGCCGCTACCCGTGGTAGGGTGAGGTGGCTGGATCTGATATTTTGTTGTGTAGTGCCTTCATGAAGTCATTGTGCCCATATGCGTTGCACAGTGTCCACATTCCGTCTAATACGGGTACCAATGCAGTGGGAGAATAAACCACGCAAGCGAAAGCCACAATTCTTCCGCGACAAAACGGAGCATAACAACTAACACGACTGGCGCATTCGACGACAAGGGTCTTTCAACCATATACACAAAGTCATTCATACCAAGAGTTGTGTACCACTGCACTTCAGGTCTCTGGCATGACTACAATGCAGTTCCTCTATCGCATATCAGCGTCTCTGATGTGTCATGGAGCTGTCGTGCTAATTCATTACTTATCGTTCTATGATCTGCATGTTCTGCAAATACCATATTAATTAGTTATTTCCTTCTTGGTGTCACGTTTGTTTAATGGCGAGGGAGATAGTACTGTGTTTTACTGAGTTCCGTTTGTAGAGTATACTTGAGTAGTGATGCGCAAAGCTTCGCATACTAGAAATCACCTATTAAACAAGTGTTACTTTCTCCTATGAATTTTGGAGTGTACTGTACTATTTATGTAGACGATGTTTAATTTGGCTCCAGGGAACCTATTTAGTTCCAACACTTATTTATGTTAATTTTATAAATGTGGAAAAAGTAATAAAGCCCTCAAGCCTCAGAAACAATTTCCTCTACAAAAAATAAATAATAATACATTTAGAGCCTCTTATTAACAGTAAAGTTTAAATCACCCAATATGAAAACCGTTACTTGGTACTTTATCAAGAGATACGAAGTTTGAAATCTTTTTTTTTTTAACTACCTGAAACGTTAGTCTTATTAAAATATTTTTCTAGACGCAAAGGTAAGATCTTTCTATGTCACTCAGAAGTCAAATGCAAATTTTCCTGAAAACTAAATAGTAACATGATTAATAATGTTCACCGAAAGCGACGTCATCTGTGAACACACTTTAAATTGAAACTCTTTTTAATTGTCCTGTCCACATGTAGTTTTACTTTTTGCTCTAAGGATTTTATTTCCCTTTGTATGATATCTGCATTTCAGTCTTTGGCTTTCTTACTGTTGTTTAAAAAAGAAAAGCAATTTTAACTTAGAGCTAAGAAAATGATTTTATTTAAAATTTGTTATTCTTATGTAAAATCAGCTAGTAATGGTAGTTAGCGGTAGGTAACACGCAGGATTCGTAACATCTGTACCTTTGGTGAGGCTAAAGCTCTTTTCTGTAATGGCTGTTAAACTGTTCAACGTATACAAAAAAACCTTGGCATACAAACACGACAATTACGACCAAACAGTACGCTAGCCCCAAAACATCCGAGTTGTCACGGTTTTTTTCTTAACGAAAATGTAATGTTTCGAAATGTTTTGTACCATTCAATGCATCGGCGCTAAACTTAGAATGATTATTAGTCGATATCATTTAGTGGTGGATTCCAGAACTCCAAGATTTAATGTTGCCACCTTATTGCAAAACTAAACTTTGGCAAAGCCTTCTACGCTGTTTAGTATAGATGCACCAAATGTGCCATGAATGCACTTCGATACACTTCGAACACAACATTAGGATTCAAGTGTCGTCAAAATCCTGAATAGTCAGTCTGTTTTCCATCAATGTGCGTGATGTTGTTTCGCATTCATACATAAGGCAATGTAAATGAAGAAACTCTTAACGGGTATTCGTAGATATTTACTAACATTATAGACACTATATCGTCCCTATATCATATTTGATGTGACAAACTGTAACCATCTTCTGGTCGGGCTAATGGTCTCCGTGCCTGGGTACCAGTCGCAGAATAAATCAAGAGGAATCGTGGACCCATAGAATTTTTGCTGAGGCAATGGGGTTGCAAAGAGTATGGCATGGCTCAGCGAGACTACGTATTTCACAGTCAACAAAGCAACTGTTAACGATAACGTAAAGATTGGGGTCACAAATGAACAATAGAACCGCGACCAGCGTATGGCAAAAGGGACTCGAAAGTTTTATAAAAATGCTAATTCTGAATATTCCTTCAATGGCGAGGTACATTGCGTCAAGATAAAAATGTTCTAATGGTACACTCAAAGCAACGATTTAATCTTATCAAAGTAATATGACTCAAATATTTATTAACTGCCATGCACAGTACTACAATAAATTATTAAGATAAATGGCATCACTACCAACAGTATCGTTCAGGATTATTTCATTGGCGATGCAGGCAAGTTTCACTGATATGATTATTTTATTACAATAAATCAAAATGTTCAAGGCCATTGTTCTATCTTCTTGATATGAACAGATCTTCTTTCTTGCACAAGAAGAATAGAAAATATTTGATTAAATCAGATTGACAATGCTCAACCCACTTGCTTTTGGTTCTCAAACAATTGCGTTAAAGCAGAAAATAAAAATTTATAGTAGAACTTTAAATAGCATCGTAAAGTCAAATTTACGTCTTCATGAAACGTATATATTCAAGGTTATGTATGAGGAAAAGTGTATCATAAATATACATAGTCATTTTAGACTAACTTACTTCCTGCATCCTGTTATGTGTGCAGTAGAGTGATGGACTAAGGTAGTTTAGTTCATACAATAGCTATTAGGAAACTATCATATGTAATTATCGGATCTTGAACTAACTGGTGGGAACGAAATATATGTAAACATAATTAAATCAGGAAAGTATAAAGCGGTGAGTATGGCGGGGAGGGGCAAGCGTAATTCAGTTTCATACTGGTTTAGTATAGTATTTTAAAGCCTGATTACAGAGTGTTTATGAACTACACCGACAAACTTCTGGAGGTGACACCCCACATCAAAACAAGAAGAAATTCATGTGACAATATTTTCCAAATTTGCATAGTTTCGGAGATAGAGACTGTCAAAATTCGTGGGAAAATGGACTTTACGGCTTCATATTTCTGTCACCACGAACAGTAGAGGTGATGTGGTATTGTACTAATACCGATACTTCGTGTTATGAATGACACGCATGTTGATGCAAAACCCACCGACAGTATGTATAGCGAGCAAAGACGCGTGAGAAAAAGCCATGTTAGACAATATTTTTTTACGTCTCATTTATAACACAAAGTAACGGTATTGGCCCATCTATCGGCGTATCTAATTGGTGAATTCAAAAACATTTGAATTGTATTCATGGCATTCATCTAAGGTTCGGGCTAGAATATGGGAACGGGAAGATGATGATTAGTAAGGAGGGTCTGCAGCTGGAATTGAACAACTCAAAAGCGTATTTAACAAATTAATAATAACACAGGGCTTTTCGTAACAATTTTTTGGTTTACTGGCTGTCACAGTGTGCAAAGATTTGACTGTAATAATTATGTACACGGGAATGAGTGGTATGAGTGTACTTATAACTCAATGGCTGGCGCAAATAAATGTTACATCTATAGTCTAATTTAAAATCATATGCATAATCCATTATT
>JAGDQP010003996.1:16946-68947 GCA_022664845.1 Lepisma saccharinum | reverse complement strand
ATTCCTAAATTTCACAAACCTAATGTAAATCACTTGAGAGCAAGAATAAGAGTATTCTAGGCTGAGGACGGTCTCTCGTTGTGACTTTCAATCTTTGTAACTCTCTGAGTAACTTCTGTATCTGTTCAAACACTATACTACCGTGTCTTAACTTAAACAAATCTATTCTATCAATAAAATCATTATTCATTTGTCATTGTCATCTAGAAACACTTTGTTTCATTATCTTAAAGCTAGGAATTAGTAACTATCCCTAAGTCTTCCTTGTTATTCAGTTAAATCAAGCAAATTTACAGTACATAAAGTAAATTTTAGCCGGACAATACAACGAAAATGTTACTTTCCTCTACCGCATTCAGACTTGCAGTACCGCCCGTGCAATTTAGAAGTTTCGTCACTTTATGCCACAAGCTCTGTTCATCTTTCTTCGTGGAAGAAGGTGTTTGAGAAATGAAATATGAATAGTTTTTCGTAAACTCAATTAATTATTTACTTTCTTCATCTGTAACTTTATAGCTTATTGTTTGTTTTCGAGTCGTGTAGCTTTGATTTCACGGATCGTTTTATTTAATACGGTCGACCAATTTAAGCTAACGTGTGCTCCGGAATCGTACCGCATGCTTTATTTTTCTAGACGTTTTGTTTATTCACACACCGTCAGGTGAGTATCAACAGATTAAATTAACTTGACAAATATACAGATATTGAAATACAACATCGGTAACATCTATCTCACGGTTTATTTAATATTTTGTAATATGTGTTTATTTTATTGTTACTGGAAACAACACATAAACAAGACCGATATATACTTTTGCTCTAATTTTCCAATGACGCTTGCTGACACGCAGACGCTGTAACAATATTGCTAAAGAAAAGTGTCTAGCGGGATTCACACCTTTTTGTTCAAGAAAATCTGAACAGATATTTCCACGAAAAAAAGTGCCATTCATTGATTCCGCCAGTATTCTAAGTTTTCGTGGGGTGAAAATTCAAAATTGGGAGGATGTAAGTGGAGTTTTGCATGGTTTCTAAGCTATTTTACGGTACAAAAATTAAAGTTGGGGTGTGATCTCGAGAATTGGGTGTTACACCACCACAGGGAGGGGCCTGGCAGAATCACTGGTATCATTTAAGCTTTAATATTGTTTTGGGGTTATCCTGGACTTGTTTTGAAGTCAAAAGTTACCACTGATCTCACTAATAGAAATTGTTCTTTCCTTAATTAATTCATTAACCAAGATTTTAGTCACATTTTAAAAGCTCTCCTCCAACCCATCAATGAGGAAGATGGTTCTGAGACTATAACTTCAGGAAAATCGATTTATCCAAATTTTTGAGTTTCCAAGTAAGATTAATTTTGAATTCAGTCTGCAACTTTTAATAATTAACTTACCTGAAAGTTGATTTTTAATAAGCACTGAAAACAACTATATTTTCTCTTCAAAGCAAGAAACAAGTGAGAAGCACAGGGCTGGATTTATACGTGTAGGCACCCTAGGCCCATGATTTACAGCGCCCCCGCCCCTCCACCCTCACCACTTCCATCCTTTTACCCTTCCTACCCTCACATGATGACAAATGCCTCTCCTCCGTCTTCTAGCTATTAATAATAATAACGAGATTATAATTATTTAACTCTGGTAATGTGGTTATTTACAAAATACGTTTCAGTAGTATTATAAAAATAATATAATTTCATAAATACAATGAGCATTTTTAATAAAATTACTGTAGGCTACTTGTTGAAAATATATAAATTACACTGAACCAACTATTTTTCAGTTCTATTATTTACAATATTGTTATTATATTTCCTTAACGGGGTTTTGTGCAATTTTAAGGATAATTCTAGCTTCAGCTGTTTTTGGATTCTATTTTTTCCAGCATCACAAATGGCACATTGCAGTTTCGAGAAAGATTTACAATTTTAACAAATAAAAACTCTAAAATTTTCAAAATACTTTTATAAAGTTTTTAAGAAGAAACAATGTAAAAAATATAATAATTACCAATTGCAATCACAGTACAAAGCACTAAAAGGTCCTAAAAAGATGTTCATAAAGTATTCTAGAGGTATAAGGTAAAGCTATTCAAAGGGATTTTATTTGTCCACACATCAAAGAAGCCGAACCACTTAGATAATCCCTTTCATTGTTGATTGGCGGAATTTTATTCTAATTGTTTCTTCATTTTATTACTTAATATTTTTTTGCATATTTTATTACATTCTTTTCTTCAACAATTTTTCTTTCGCTTAAGATCTTCAAGAACAAATTAAAAGATCTGATTGTTGATTTATTTTCAACGAGAATCTTGGCGGTTAAGCCACACACCCTTTCTATCCCTGTTGTCTGATTTGATTCTCTTCTCTGATTGGATGAGGCCACTCAGTAGTTAAAACATGGTCGTCGAGTAGGACAAGCTGCACAACATTATGTAAAAAGCAAAATTATAATGCAGCTAATGTTTAAAAAGCTTAATAATACATAAAGCAGCATTGACTGATAAATAATAACAATTTTGGGAAGATGTATTCTCCGATTTCTTTGTAATAGAACCTGAGAATTGAATTTCTGCAGTTGGTGTTTCGCACCGTCCACTATGTTTACCCCTGGAAGTTTGCGAATAGAAGAATTTGTGAAGTTCGTCAGTGTGAGAGGTGATTTGTTGTCTATGTGATGTGCAGTAGGTTTTCTCGTTTCTCTAAATAAATATAATAATATATATCATTTGTGGTTCTAAGCTCCTTTTTCTTCGGTGTGAAAGTTATTAAGTTCGCCTTCAGCATGTTAGTTATTTTCGGTTTTTGTGGACGCATGTGCCAAGTGGTGATGTCCGCTTAATTTGGCAGGCATCACATAAAGCAGGTCAATTGTTACAAATATTATCTTCCTTTCTTGATTTGGAAATGCGGTATTTGTGATTGATATGAAAGAGAATATTGTTTTATTGTGTTATTGGTGAAACAATTTACATATTGTTTTCAATTTTGTGGATACGAGAACTGTTATCATAATCATTCCCTGTAAAATGTAATCAATTTGTATCCTTAGACTTACAAATTATAAATCGAAATACTGTTGTGAAAAATAATTTGAGTTTACAGTTACAGATTTAAACCTAACATCTACTTTTATGTCTCATTTGTATTCACTGGGATAAGATGTAGGAAAAATACGAAAAAGGACGGGATAACGTAAATTTCAAAATACTAGTCGTTCAACATTCACCGATACATTATATCGTTTACAGTAAGGAGTAACTTGAGTCTCAATAGAAGGCATAGTTTATGTGATTTAGTGTGTCTGATAAAGCCAAGTTGTTAGATAATTAGTGAAACTGTTACACACGATTTTAGTTTTTAAATAAAACTTATTTCCTTTGCTCAGCCATTATTTTATTCTTTCTGAAGTATATAAATGCAAAGCTTTGATATGGAAAATATCTTAAATTTCATGAACCACAGCAAAGCAGTTGAGATTTCGTTGGAAAGGTCTTGACAATACTAGTTCATTGAAGAGGAACTATCTTCATGGGGGTATGTCAGTGATGCCAAACCATTTTTACACTATTTCTTTATAAATTTCTTGCGTAACGCTAAACATTTTAGCATAAATTTGTAATAAGTTTTATTCGTACCAAGAAGAAACAGATTTATCAATAAACGAAATGTGGAAAGAAGATTATATTTCTTGTTTCAAAATCTAAAAAATTAAAAAAAAAAAATAAAAAAAAAACTTCTGAGTCAGAAGCTTCTAGTTTCACTAACACTTACTTGAGAATGAATTAGTTTTCCAACTGAATACACCATTTCTCTTTCTCACTGATCAGAGTACGTGAATATTCAACCACTTGATAATTTGAAAGCTAAACAGGTAAGTTTAAAAAAAAAACGAAAAACAAATGAGAACCTTAAATTGACAACTGTACCTCTTCAAAGCTCATTTTATATATCGTAATATTATTGTTTTGCCTTGTTGATCTGATTATCTCATGAGATATCTTTTTCTAATTTTAAAAATAAACATACTTTGCGTCAATGGTAACATTCATACTTATGAACACGGCGTGAAGACAATTTAATTTTAAACAACAGACAATACAGTTTGCGAAACTGCTTTTATTCTTCACAGTGTCATCGTAAACACACTGTGAAGTACACAGAAGACAATGTCTTTCTTATTTAAGCTTCCTAGGACATATCAGTGAAAAACAGTCTTTTTAAACCTCTGGCATAGTTAGTTATCCGAAGTAGTTAATATCAAGAGAAGGAACTATTTTTCCAACCAAAAGAGCTAATTATCAGTTAAATTTTAAGTTCATTAGAACACTGTTTATAAATTTTTGTCTAGATCAACGTACGGTTGACATGTAGTTTCAAAACATCAGCTTTTTGTGGGATATGATCAATTTATCTCTTTCGTTTTTGTGAATAAATTCTACGACGTTCATTCACATTGTCGTGATGTTTATAGAATCATATAGATGGGTAAAATACTATTCAATCACATGGAGACATGCTTCTTGTATTTGCATAGAACTTGATAAGCCATTGAAGACTGGTGTAATATATGTCATTTTCTTCCAAACATTCCAGATTCTGGCTTTTCAAATGCTGAGACTGTGTTACATCATGCGAATAAAGCGATAAAGCGTTTCGAATGTCATCTTCAGGGCTTTTCAAGAATATCATCAGTGAGAAAAATTTTATTCCTAAAATTGCGAAATTTAAACCAGAGGTGAGATTGAAGCTACTGTTATAAATAGGATATCAGAATTAACTGTAACAAGGACGATATTTTATGGCGAAACTGAACACAATTGTTTACATGTAACGTATGTATCCTTTAAACTTCCCTATGATTGCATAACCTTTACTATGGAAGGTGATAGCTGAGCAAGTAATTAGATCTTCATCTTTGACTACTAGTAATTTCTTTTCAGTTTGATATCGCTGTGGCAAGAAGATGAAAGAGTCGTTTTTGTTTTCATCACCGACAAGAAATCTATTGTATTTCTTTAGAAAAGATATGTAAGGCTTCACAAGCACTTTTTGTATACGATCCTCTTTCGATCGGGTATGTGATTTAACTTTTGGGAAATAGCTTATACAGTGAGATAGGTAATCCATTCTCAAGGGAGCAGTGCAGCTAAGACGTTTCTGACTCAGAAACTGTGTTTGCAAAAAAAAAGAAGAAGAAGAAGAAGAAGAAATATGCTGTTCTCAAATTTGAGTTGTTGATAAATAAGTGTTTTCTTGCTGCCACTGTCAAACATTATGTTGTTGTTGTTTTTAAATACACAATATTTGACATAAATTTTAACAAGATACAGTCACAACAGTACGGCACACAAGAAATCATTTATTTATTTTTTTACTTAAAACGTGTTACTCTTACATTGTCAAAAGAACTAAATCCCAGTTTAAACTTTGCGTAAAATATCTTGGAAAGTTTCTAATTTCGGGCGTTCAAATGTGAAACCAATTAATTCCATCCAATGTAAATTTTCAATATGGAATACTTTAGTCATTTACTTACAGCTAATTCAAATGAAAAGCAATCATATTGTTTTTTTCTATCACAATTATAGAAATATTGTTTATTTTTAAGAACATACAAACAATCGTATTGTAAAAAAAACATATAAAAATGAAATGTCTCTTTTACATGGACTTACTCATAGAGACAACTGAAAAGTTTTGAAAAATTATATTACTGTGTTGTGCATAGCTCCGTTGATTTAACAAAGTATTGGTCAATGAAGAAAGGCCGATGAAACTCACGTACACGGAATTTGTACACCACAAAACTCACATGGCACAAGCAGTGATTGAAAGAAGAACGTCACGAATCAGAGATAGAACTCCACCACTGAATCACAGCATCCCCACTAATCTTGCTGGACATAAACGGACGACATTTTGAGTAAATTGTTTAACCTGAATGACGTTTGCTACACGCACAAACACAATATAACTTGTAAAATGTATGATATGTTAATAAAGCATTCTTAAAGTGTCCACAATTGTAAAAACACATTGAAAGGTTTTAATTGGAATCCTTTATTCAATATTTCTCTTCCACATGTTGTTAATCACGTTCACATAAAGTTTCATGTTTGTCCGATTGACCGTTTACCATCTAGAACCAATCAAACAGCGAAACTTTAATTATAACTACTTAATATTAAAACAAAAGGAAAATGCTTTGCAGATGGAGTTCCCATCGAGATTCCACTGCTTTCATTACGTCTCACTCTGCAGGACATTCCAATAGTGCACGTCCCATATCTTCATCTGGTGTTCTTCCTGAAATATTCATGGTATTATTTTTCAAGGTGAACCCCATTATACACAATGATGTAACAAATCGCTTTGGAGATAACGTTCCCACCTAGAACCTGCTGTTTTTATTACATCATTCTATATGAAAATTTCTTCTCTTCCCAATAGTGCAAGTCTCATCATATCTGTATCTTGTGTTCCTTTTGACATATTCACAGTATTATGTTGCAAGGTGAACACCATTTTAGAAACTGTTTTTTTCGCAATTATAAAGCAATATCTCAAACACTTTAGGTTCTACCATAATTTTGTTACAAAATTTGGATTCTCTGATGAATTTTACATACGAAACATCTAACCTTGTCTTTTACAGTTCATAAAGCATGACTTAAAAATAAAATTCAAATGGGTGTGTCTCCGTAAAGTGTCGGTCGCGACAACTTTAAAGGACAAAACATGCCAACTTTGAAGCGCTGTAACTCCGGATACACGTAGCCTAGAAACTTGTAAGTTGGAATTTGTACTACTAATTCTGCCAAAAATCAATGTACCAAATTTCATCAAAATCAGAAACTATGTGTGACATTTTACCTTTCTGATTTGGCATGGAGTGACCCGTCAGTAAACAAAACAAAATCAGGTTTAATTATACATATATTTCTTTCATCGGGTTTTGGATAGTAGAAGATCCATAATTTGTTGAAACTTTTAGCAGTGAATCTCTACTCTTACTTCATGTAATAGCAACAATGCTTTTGTACTTTTATTGTTTATCATCACTAAACTAATTGTTGTTCTACTACATGGAATATTATGCACAACATTTTCAAATATTTTAAAGATATATTTTTTAAATATAGAGAGAATATTGGACCAAAGTTCAAACTTTTCTCATTGAATCTACTATATTCTCATGTAACAGGTAAAATTTTATTACTGTCATTAATTGCCAACATTGTTAAACAATTATAATTGGGATGGTTCGCTGGTGATAACGGACCTGGTATAATAAAGCGGTGGTCCGATTATCGTGGTTTGACTGTAATTGCAGTAGTAGTGACGATGCCCTCGTGGTAGTGGTTAAATAGGCAATAAACATGCATACAACTACTACGGTAAAGGCTGCTAGGTTCGAACACTTACAACTCCTGTACACATCGCGCAGTCACTTGCCCTTATACCTTATCCTCTTTAATGGCATTGGGGTGGTCGCCACAAGATGGCTGCTAACGGTCGTTACATATGTGTGCAATAACTTGGCCGCTGAACCTGGACGGCACGGAAATACACAACTTTCTTACCTGTGCACACACGACCGGCAATTGCATTCACTTGATTATCAGGCTTACAATCTAATGCATGCACCTTAGTGACTAATTTTGGGGGACACATAAAATCATTTTGAATTACAAATGAGATTTATAAGCACGAACTAAAATAATCACTCATACACTGAAAATTTTGTGATCACAAGATGCCGTATATTGCCACTTTAAAACTTGGACTAATTTATGCAAAAATTATATATTCATTACTTTATGGACACACTAGAAAATACGATAAACGATCGAACCGACTAAGAACGAAATGAACACAGAATGTTAGTCTTTGGCGTTGCCTAATTTGCACACGCATATCTTTATTCCCATCAAAATAATCATTGAACGTCGTGGATCCAAAAACTGCATTTTACACTTCAGGAATATCACGGTTTTAGAAAGCTACTTTCATTTGTCTTCCCAATGTTTTACGGTTCAATATGTCAAGTTCACAAACGTCCAAACTGTCGTGGCACCCTCATTTATGTTAGCCTGTTCAAAAGCACACAGGCTCTTCCCTGGAAAGATGACTGGTAACGACTGAGGACTGACTTCCACACACTGGCTACTTTTCGCGCCTTCTGCAAAGAACCACCTTTTACCCGTTGAACACTTTAAATTTACCAATAAAATTCTTGGGTTTGAGTCCAAGCATCGGCAACTGTCTTCCACCAACTTCCAGGCCCCGCACGGAGCATGAACCAATTTTCACACTACTTCACTTGTGACGTCATTGGACACAAAAGATAGGGGAGAAGAAGTATGTTTTTACATGTTTTGGCCAAATAAACACAGTAATCTGGGCACTAAGAATCACCACATTTTCTCTACCAATTTTTATACTATCACACACCAGTGCGCCCTGAACACATATCTTCAAGAAAATCGACATAATGTGTTTGAATCCGAACGAGAATTTCCCGATTCTGCACCAATGATACAGCACTTTTTCAAAGCAGCCTGAAGAGAGATGTCTGGTTGATAGAGACATCTAGGGAGCAGGCAATGAAACTCACAATATATGTCAGTAAGGTATCAGCTGGAACACTGCGGACAGGGAGAGAGAGAGAGAGAGAGAGAGAGAGAGATTAGGTCAAGCTCTCTGGTATTAGCGTGAAAGAAATGAACGAGCAGGTATGAGATGGAGTTACAATTCTCTGTACAGCCTAGAAATGCACCCTGGTATACAATTAATGTTGCATCAACAAGCGATACAATATTTTTTTATAGTTTTGTGTTCTTAACAAACCCTGTAATAAAACCTGGCAACAGAATACTTCCGAAATTGTAGGAAGAAACTGTATGTCTTTGAGCTAATCCTGTCAAAATTTCACGTTATTTGGACAATAATAACAGACATTATACATTTATTTATTGAACTCTGCGGGTTTAAAGGACAGTCACGAATGGAAGATATCATGATTTTGATATTCAATATCAAAATATTCTATATTTTGATACATACTTTGATATTCTATATCTCTGGAACGGAAAGGAATACAAAATAGATATTTTACATTTCTTCTTCTGTACCATAGTACTTGACGGGGAAAAAAATCATTCATATCTGAGATGGTCGACCTGGAAGTTTCTTGAAATTTAGGCGATTTGAGCTGGAATGACTCTTTACATAGGTTAACAGCAATTTGTGTTCGACAGTATTTAATTTAATGAACGTATTAATCTCTCACTGATTCTGACAAACCACATGTTACAAGAAAATTTCCGACTGGCAAACCGAACGCTGCAGAATAACGTACTTACGGAAAAACAAAATGGGTAACGAAATCATCCTGTTTCAATAAGTATAAAACAACTTGATTGACGAACTCAACACAACCTCTTTCCAACGATGAATATTGAAGTGTATCTGTAGAACAACCAAGCATGACGAACAACCACGATCCCGTCGAATCAACCATTTGTAACTAGCAACCCGTCGAGTGAATCATTAGCACAGTAATGTTCGTACCTTCCCTCTTCGTCCTGTTCGATGCACGATACGAAAGAAAGGCGAATCCCATTACAATGTTGCCGAACACTACGCCTGCTATTTGTCGTATATCTTTTACAAAATCAATGTCCAAACCTTGACCTTTCAGAAAAAAATATTAATACAAACATTTTGCTTTCTTTTACGTAGTAATTAACAGAAAAATTCGGAATGAAATAAATATCGAAAGACCATTACAACCTTTCTCAAGTTGAACATTAGTTTAGAAACATGTTTTACCAACTTGAGGAATTCTTGCTTGTTACCTGTGTGTATGCTGATTTACTAGATGCAAAGGCTACTTTTGAGTATCCCTGTTGTTAGTAGTAGTAGTATTTTGCTGGTAGTAATTTAGTCTTTTCAGGTATCGTGACATTTAATTGGATTGCATGACTATTTTATACCTAATGCGAACTCAACGTAATGACTTTACTTAGATTATATTTTTCTTATTTCAATACAAACTTTGTATAATGAACGAAACCCGAGTAGTAGGTCTGATTTTTAATCAGAGAAATACAGTTATGCGACAACAGAAAGACGAGGAGTACGTTTCTGCAATATTATTTAGGAACTGTATAAGAAATTATCAGGTCTTATTCGCCTTCCATTTGCTAGTGTTTGTATTTAAGTTTTATTAACAATATTGACCAGTGCAGTAGATGTGTAAGTGTGAAAATTAAAGTGAAAGGCCAGGAAGAGAAGAAGAGGACGAAACGAATAGAAAATACTCTAAACTTGTATTTGATGAAGTGTTGAGCAGAAAAATCTGAAACCTAATTTTTTGTAATAAGTTGACCGTTTCCAGTATATTTTAATGTATAATGGCCAATTTATCTTAAAGAATCCCGTTCATGTGAACTTAGAGCTCCAACTTATTTTTTTTAAATACCGGATACATCCGCATAATTTCAGTTTTCAAACCGGACATACAGGGTATGTGCGGTAAGTTATCGGGCTTGGTTTGTTCCTAAGTAGGAATGCGCGCGCAGACCAGTCGCGCCGGCGGCGGGAAGTGGTAGGGAGGATATCAGCGAAGAGGGGGAACTGCCGGCAGTATGCTTCGAGACGCTGGAGTGAACAGATCGTGATTGTAGCAAGTGAATGTGTCGGCCGTTGTCGAAACCTCTGGAAGGTGAAATGCAGCGATGTGTGGAGCAGCGTTTTGCGATCAAGTTCTGTGTGAAACTGAAGAAACCCGCTACGGAAACGTTTGCGATGATTGGGGAGGCTTATCAGGACCATGCCATGTCACGTACAAGGGTGTTCGAGTGGCACAAAATGTTCAAAGAGGGCCGTGAAGAGGTTGACGATGATGAACGCTCTGGACGACCCCCAACAATCCGAAATGACGACAATGTGGCGAAGGTGCTAAAACTTGTGAATTAAGACCGTCGTCTCATGTGCGATTGATTGCCAAACAAGTAAATGTGCCTAAAACGATTGTTTACGAGATACTCACAGAAACCTTGAACATGAGGAAAGCGTGCACGAAACTTGTGCCCAATGTTTTGACGGATGAGCAGAAAGCACGTCGTGTGGTTGTTGCTGCAGAAATGTTTGCACGTTTGGAAGAGGATTAAAATTTTTTAGACACTGTCATCACTTGTGACGAAACGTGGATCTTCGAGTATGACCCGGAAACCAAGCGCCAAAGTGCGGAGTGGCACACGAAGCAGTCTCCAAAACCAAAGAAAGCTCGCATAAGCAAGTCGGGCGTCAAATCCATGCTCATTGTGTTTTCCAGAGAATAGTCACTTTTGTTTAATGAGAATACATTTAGAAAATTGCACTGAAGGACTTTAGATTCTCTGAATAAGCAAATGTCATACTCACTTAACGATTGAAACTTTATTTGTATAATTATCAAGAAACAAATAGACAAATGATGGATCAAAATATTTTTTACATGCAGTCGGAAGGCCCGATGGAAAGAGGCCATTGGGAAGACCGAGACGTCGTTGGGAGGACAATATTAGAAGAGTTCTTCGAGAATAGGTGTTCGTGATGAAAACTGGCTTGATACTGCCCAGGATAGAATCCAATGGCGAACGTTTGTTACTGCGGCGATGAACTTGCGAGTTCCATAAGCCATAGAGTTAGTTAGTTAGTTAATCTTATTACCGTTTTACTTCTGTGCTACACAATATGAAATTATGCATTTTTATTCAAGATATATCAAACATATCAAATAAAGAAAGCATGATCAGTTGAATGTTATAGGTGTGAGATATTGCTTTTATTTCTTGAACACCTCAAAACCACCCAATATTGTAAGACACTTCGCTACGTTTCTATTACTCGGCCCAATGTAATCTTCAAAATTCAATATTAAATTAGGCCAATCCCTGAAAATCCACCTCTCCTTTGATTTCTTCAACTGGATTTCGGTTTTTCCTTTTAGTATCTATAATTGGTTCTTTTCACTTGTACCTGAACTCCTTCTCCATCTCAAGCTTGCACATCCGCCTCGTTAAATGGGTTTGTAAGGTTCTTTGTTTCCTTGACCCGGGTAATAATTCCGAGAAAAAGATTTGGTGTTTTCTCAAACCTTCATATGGTATAGCCTCTAGACGACGTATGATCTATAAAATCCGCGACAAAGTAAAAGCTTGAGATATATTCCCCAAAACTCTCCGAATATCGAAGATATGACACAGTTATAAAACTGCGTCCCTAACATGGATGTATCAAAGTCCTAGATCAAATGATAATGCTTGAGGGGAAAAAATCCTCCATATTTGCATCATACTTAGGGTTGTTCTTTCTTTTTACCTTACAATTTCTAGACTAAATTCCGAAAAGAAACTAAATTAGGAATTTCGTGCTCAGTGTACGAGAAATCACTAGAAATTATTGCATCGCTAGTCATTGAAATGTCTCATGCATGACCAGTTCCTAAATGTTAAAAGTGAAACGAAAGCCTTTTGAATTTACTGAACAAAATGGCTATAAATAGGGAAGAGAAGATTTGTCATAATCTTAGTACAATACGTGTAGTTGTGGCCTATTTTTTTCCGAAGGAAGAGTTCTCGAACAAAACTAAAGATGTTGTGTTTAGAAAAACTTTGGTAAACTTAATTTTGTATGGGCCATTCACATTCCTATTTACATTACCACTAACTAATAATATTATATTTTATTACAGATCAAATAAAGACACCTCAACCTACACTTTCATTCTAGTGACTTTAAAAAAAAAGACTAGAATGTTACACGTAAAAGCACAATAAAAATTATTGGGGGCATTATTGTAGAATAACATGATTTACAAACCATCTTTTGGTTCTTCCTATTTCAAAACTTTTCATAAAGATAAAGGATGGCAGTCTTTCATTTGAGTTGGTTACTTACACGGTATTTTATTTAGGAAAGTTTACAAATGTAAATCTCAGCATATTATTACATTAATATTTTCTGTAAACAAATAATTTACAAGCAGGTCAATTGTTACAAATATTATCTTCCTTTCTTGATTTGGAAATACGGTACTTGTGATTGATATGAAAGAGAATATGGTTATACCGTGTTTAAATTAATGTGTCACAAATTTCTTAAATATGATATGAGTAATAGGAGCCGAAGCGTGTAGAGCTTGTTCCACTTCGTTCCAACAATATGAGTTCAAAAATGAGTCCCAAAATAAAAAGTGTTTCTGAAATCCTTCAGGAAATTAAAAAAAAAAACTATCAATTTGCATTGCAACCGCGAATAGTATCTCACCTTATACGGAGGTACCCAAATAATGCACTGAAACTCGCTCTGGCCGAACGTGCTGCCATCGTAAAGAAACATCAGTCTTCTACTTCTGAAAAAGCGAATGTCTCAATTCAAGATCCTAACTCCACTTCGTCTTCATCTGCAATACATGATTCGTTGAACACAACTGGGTCGATTCCGTCGCCGGAGTTGAAGCCTAAGTCAAATACCTTTTTAGGGCCACTTGAAGAATCCATGGGTCAAGACACTGATTCCTCTATGGATATTACTGCAGTACCTGATAACAATGACGGCTTTATTGCACCGAAGAAAACAGCTAAACAGCGGACGCATGTCTCTTCACCTACAGTTAAAATTGTAAACCGATTTCAAACTTTTGAGTCCGATGACACTGAAGAACCTGACGCTGTCAAGTCAAACAAGCCACCTGCTCTTTTCATTTACGGCATAGATCAAAAATACAATTTCACCAGAACCCTTTCGGCTACTTGTAGAGTTCCACCTCAGATCCGTCATGCAAATGAATTCATCCGTTTTCAAGCTGCTTCTCAGGAAGATTATAATAAGTTAAAAGCATACTGCCAACAAACTGACGTTCAATTCACCACAGATATTCCTAAGCAAGATAGACCACATAGAGTTGTTATCAGAAAGCTACCATCTGATACCAACACTGAAGATATTTATACGGAGCTACAAGAAAGAAATTATCGAGTAATCGATGTTAAACAGATGTACCGCAGAGAACCAGCATCACATCATCGAACTTACTTACCTCTCTTTTTGGTTACTCTTCAACGAAATTTCAATATCAAACAGTTATTTCAAGAAGAATATCTATGCTATTCTCGTATTACTATTGAATAATACAGGCCAAATAAACTTCTGCAATGTTACCGCTGCCAGCGTTACAGTCATACTCAATTTACTTGTTTCATGAAGTCAAGTGTGCCGGCGCACACCACTGACTGCCCCAAAAAGGACCGCACTGCACCTGCCAAATGTGTTAACTGCAATGAGGACCACCCAGCTAATTACAAAGGATGTTCCATCTTCAAGAAATATAAGTCTTATCGCCATGCAGTCACTGCAAGTCAAAATGAACCTGTGAAACAGCAATCTCAAGAAAAACTTCCTGCTTCTCATTCCAAGCCAGAACTACCGAATCTTGCTGCCAAGAATACACAGAAAAATACTTCTCTACCTGACAGTCCGAACTTTCTTGAAATTATGCAGAAAATTACACCATTTGTACAGCATCTCAGCTTTGAAGCCGTCATGAAAATCATTGCTGATGGATTTATGAAAATTCAAGATACACAAGACACTACTACTATTATAATGATTCTCATTGATGCCGTCACTAGTATTCTTCAACTGAACAACAAATAAACAGAACATTGTTCGCTACCTCAAGAAAAAATTATTAAAAGAGAAATATTATAAATGGAGTAACTTAACATCTACAGTGACTCAAGATCATCGGCCAGTTGACTTTACCATCGTTCTTCCTTCTCCTAAAGCATGGACTTCAATCAACATCAAGAAAAATAATTCTACTTCGTCAATAGTTCATCTCAAGATTAAATTATTCACTTCAAGTGCACATACAGGTCTGCGACAGTTGCGACCTGTTCATTTCATATACGCTTTTTTCATCCCGTCAAAACAACCAAATAGAAGTCATGAGCAGAATTGCTCGAAACTTCACTCATAAACGCCATCATTTTCTCTGGTTCTGGTTCTTAAATATAGTATAGGACTGGAGAAACAATATACAGAATTTTCAATTCCGTGGATAGGAGTAATGTTATCATAATAATTTACTGTAAAATATCTTGGTAAAATATAATGCATTTGCATCCTTAGAATTACGAATTATAAATCCAAATCCTGTTGTTAAAAATAATTTGAGTTTGCAGCTTTTAAACCTAACATCTACTTTTATATCTCTTTTGTGGAATAAGATGTAGGAAAAATACCAAAGGACGAGTTAATGCAAATTTCAAAATACAAATAGTCGTTCAACATTCACCGATACATTATATCGTTTACAGTAAGGAGTAACTTGAGTCTTACTAGAAGGTGTTGTTTATGTGATTTAGTGTGTCTGATAAGGCCAAATTGTTAGTTAATTGGTGAAACTGTTTCACAAGTTTTTAGGTTTTAAATAAAACTTATTTCCTTTGCTCAGGCATTATTTTATTTTATCTGAAGTATATTAAGTGCAAAGCTTTGATATGGAAAATAACTTTAATTTCATGAACCACAGCAAAGCAGTTGAGATTTCGTTGGAAAGATCTTGGCTATATTAGTTCATTGAAGCGGAACTATCTTCATGGGAGGTATGTCACTGATGCCAAACCATTTTTTTATTTTTTAAAATAATTTTCTTGTGTAACGCTATACATTTGAGCACCAATTTGTAATAAGTTTTATTATACTCAATAGAAAAATACACTGTAAAAATAGAAGACACAACGTTCATCCAAAAAATGGAGGCAGCTGAGCTGCCTCCACTTTTTGGATTAACCTACATTCAGCCAGTTTTCGGTTGAACATTTCACTTTCTGTAAAATTTCAAAATATGTTTTTATATATATACATATATATGACTTTTCCAACGTATTTAATTCAAGCAGAGCATTTTTTAAAGTAGAAAAGAATAAAAAGTAATATTCCTTTAAAATAAAAAATAAAAAAAAGTTGAAATAGTCGGGTTTCGATCCTGGGTCCACAAGCACACTGGTCAGACGCTCTTACCACTTAGCTACTTTTTTTATATATAAAAAGGTGAAACGCACCCTAACCGAATGCGCCACCCAACTGGTTTAACTCTTACAACTCTTGCAACTCTTTCAACTTATTTTTCCTAACTACGGACAACACAGTTAAAATCACATCCATGCCCGAGGCGGGATTCGAACCCACGATCCTTGACTCGACAGACTAGCGCGCTAGACCGTTCGGCCACCTGGATCGGCACGAAGGCAGTTGGTGTTTCTGGCTTTCCGAGTGATATCTATAGCTAGGGTTTTACTGCGAAGGAGGTTAATCATTAACACGTTTTCGATTTTACTACGAGGAATGTCTCGTGAAAAGAAAGGAAAGGTACGTTTGCTACAGTGTAAAGATTTATACCTAACTTAATTTCTCTTTCCGCCAATGCAATCCTTGCTGTTTTCGGTCCACCAGTGAACTATTTACTGTTCACAGTATAAAGTCAATATAAACACTCAAAATGGCTTGGCGTTCAGTGACAAGCAAGTAACGTTACTCCTGTTACTAGATTATAGAACTCCAACTAAGGCTTAAACTTCATCCACAAAAGTACGTAACCTCAAAATTGCCCGTTTAGCTTACACTTCGATTAGAAAATGACCGAGATTTAAGCGTAAAATAAGTTGAACGTTCACGGACGTTCACTTTGGCCAGTTTCAACCTATTTTCAGTTAACGTTAAGCTATTACAAAGAAAATGTTTAACTTTAAAATGGAGTTAATTTTACCAATCTTTTCACTAAAAGGCTCACACTACATCCACGTTTAAGAGTAAATACAACAAAACGCTAATTTTCGACTTTTATTTCTCCATAAAGCGGAGTAACTTTCATGCATTTCGTGTTGCCACTTTTTACAGTGTACTGTGGGTATCCCGTACCAGAGAACCCCACTTGTTGGTGTTTCCAACGTACTTTATAAAAAAAAACGTTAGATCTCTGTATTGCTATCAAGGGACGTTCTTAGAGCCTTGCGGTTGTTAATGAAATCACAGTTCCTAGTTGTTTGGATATAAAGACCTATTATGCTACAAAATTTACTTAAGAACTCGAAAACATTCCAAGGTGCTTCAGTGCGATATAAACTGCGATATAGCTTATTTAGCAACGTAAAGAGCAACAAAAATATATGGTAAAAATATTATGACATTTGATTATACATTTAGAAAATAATCATTTTTGACAGTGGTACCAAAAAAACACAGATTTATCGACAAACAAAATATGAAAAGAAGATAATATTTCTTCTTTCAAAATCTTAAAAAAAGCAAACACAACTTCTGAGTCAGAAGCTTCTAGCTTCACTAACACTTACTTGAGAATGAATTAGTTTTCCAACTGAATACACAATTTCTCTTTCTCACTGATCAGAGTATGTCAATATTCAACCACTTGATAATTTAAAAGCTAAACAGTAAAGCTTAAAGCTTTTTTTAAAAAAAGAGAAACAAACGAGAACCTTAAATTGACAACTGTACCTCTTCAAAGCTCATTTTATATATCGCAATATTATCATTTTGCCTTGTTGATCTGATTAATTCATGAGATATTTTTTTTCCTTATTTTAAAAATAAACATACTTTGCGTCAATGGTAACATTCATACTTATGAACACGGTGTGAAGACAATTTCATTTTAAACAACAGACAATACAGTTTGCGAAACTGCTTTTATTCTGTACAGTGTTCATCGTAAACACACTGTGAAGGTTACAGAAGACAATTTCTTTCTCATTTAGTCTTCGTAGCACATATCAGTGTAAAACAGTCTTTTGAAACCTCTGGTATAGTTAGTTATCCGAAGTAGTTAATATCAAGAGAAGGAACTATTTTTCCAACCAAAAGAGCTAATTATCAGTTAAATGTTATCAGTTAAAAGTTCATTAGAACACTGTTTACAAATTTTTGTCTAGATCAACGTACGTTTGACATGTAGTTTTAAAACATCAGCTTTTTGTGGGATAAGATCGATTTATCTCTTTCGTATTTGTAAATTAATTCTGTGACGTTCATTTGCATTGTCGTGATGTTTATAGTATCATATAGATGGGTAAAATACTATTCAATAACATGCGGATATGCTTCTTGTATTTGTATAGAACTTGATAAGCCATTGAAGACTGGTGCAATATTAGGTCTGGGAAAAGTTCGTGGTGTTTTTAGTAAACTTCAACTGGTTTTCTTATAGGGTGCAAATTAATTTATTTAAACCAAATATGCTCCATTATTATCGACAATGCTTCGCCATTTTGCGGGTAGAGCCATGATGCCATAGGTGAAGGCCTTCTGTGGCTTCTGGTTGAAAAACTGAATCAAGTGGTGTTCACCGGCTTCTTGTGAAATCAGCTTAATTCCATTCAGAGAGTTCTTCATAGATCGGAGCAAGTGATAGTCCGAGGGTGCTATGTCTGGACTATACTGTGGATACATCAAAACTTATCAACCAACTCGCGCAATTTTCGACGGGTCATCAACGAAGTATGTGATAGGGCGTTGTCATGATGGTAGACAACACCTTTCCTATTATTCAATTTGGGCCGTTTTCTTTCAATTGCCTGGCGTAATCTCTCTAGTTGTTCACAGTAGAGTTGAGAATTAATCGTCTGACCAGCTCGAAGTAGCTCATGGTGGACGATTCCCTTTCAGTCCCACCACACACACAGCATCACCTTCTTAGGCGTCAATCCGGGATCCGCGAACGCTTGTGACGACTCACCATCCCTTCTCCAGGATCTTTTACGCTTCCGATTGTCGTAGGTGATCCATTTTTCAACACTGGTTATGACACGTTTCAGAAATAGCTCGCTTCCATAGCGTTTCAGCAGCGCTCTCAGATGTTCATTCGGTATATCATGTTTTTCTCGCTCAACACATGCGGAACCCATACATCGAGCTTCTTTTTGTAGCCAGCTTTGTGTAAATGATTCAACACAGTTTTCTGGTCAATGCCTAGCTCTAAACCAAAATCGACACTGCTGATATGCTTATGTTGCTGGACCTTTTCAAGAATTTCATCAGCTTTTTCAGTGATTGGACGACCAGAACGTGCCTCATCTTTCACATCAAAATTACCAGAACGTCTCCAGAACGTGTATCTTCTCCGTACACAGCACTTTTTTTTTCACACGTCTGCGCAGCGTTCTTCCCTTTGTCATAATAATACTGCACAATATAGCACAATTTGACATTACTGTTCTCCATTTTCACACGTAAACAACTTTCCAACCACTGCACCAATCTCGCTGTTTATATACTCACAGTAACGCTCGAAGTGTCATCTTTCCAACGAGCATTTAGTGGTGGCGCTGCAATCTGTGTTTCCTGAGGTATTTACAATTGACGCCATCTATCGGGGAAACGCCACAAACTTTTTCCCAGACCAAATATATGTCATTTTCTTCCGAGCATTCCAGACTCTGGCTTTTGAAATGCTGAGTCAGTGCCACATCATGCGAATGAATGGAAAAACCGATAAAGCGTTTCGAATATCATCTTGCGGGTTTTCCAAGAATATCATCAGTGAGAAAAATCTTATTCCTAAAACTGCGAAATTTAAACCAGATGTGAGATTGAAGCTACTGTTATAAATAGGATATCAGAATCAACTGTAACAAGGACGATATTTTATGGCCAAACTAAACATAATTGTTTACACGTAACGTATGTATCCTTTAAACTTCCCTATGATAGCATAACCTTCACTATAGCTGAGCAACTAACTACATATTCACCACTGCTTACTAGTAATTTCTCTGCAGTTTGAAATCGCTGTGGCAAGAAGATGAAAGAGTTGTTTTTGTTTTCATCGTCCAGAAGAAATTTATTGTATTTCTTTAGGAAAGATGTGTAAGGCTTCACAAGCACTTCTTGTATACGATCCTCTTTCGATCGGGTTAAAAGAAAGTCATTCTTTGTGAAGTACTTAATAAATTAGGATGCAACCTATGTACAGAATAAAGTCTATGCATAATAATAATAATAATACAGACGAACACAGAATAAGATTTTTGTAGAATAAAGGAAGATTCATGAACTGTGCTTTTGAAGTTTAAACATGTAATATTCTGCATTCGTTCTTCATAATTATCAATATTACGATTGTTGGAAAATACATTTGTTTCTCATGAATTAAAAAAATCTATTTAACGGTCAATGATATAATCTGATGCATAAGGTGTAATTGCATTGTTACCTTGTTTCAAGTGAGAATTGAAATAACTTTTCAATTTAAGGTTCTAATTTGCTTTTGCTTTTAAGATCTCTAAACGATTATGTTTTCATATCACTAAGAATTATCTAGTGATAAAATGTCGTCATTACTCTGGTGAGTGAAAAAGGGAAATAGTTTATACAGTGAGATGGCTAATTCATTCTCTCAAAATAACTAAATCCCAGTTCATATTTAAGCTTAAAATATCTTAGAAGGTTTCTAATTTGGGGCGTTCAAATGCCAAACCAACTAACTCCATCCGATGTAAATTTTCAATATGGAGTACGGTACTTTAGTTATTTACTTATAGCTAATTCAAATGAAAAGCTATCACATTCGTCTTTTTCTATCACAATTATAGAAATATTGTTTATTTCTATGAACATAGAAACAATCCTATTGTAAAAAACTAGCATATTAAAAAATGAAATGTCTCTTTTACATGGAGTTAATCATAGTGACAACTGAAAAGTTTTAAAAAAATGTATTACTGTGTTGTGCATAGCTCCGTTAGTTTAACAATGTATTGGTCAATGAAAAATATTGTACATTTTACGACTTCAATAAGAAAAATTACTACAGTATTTCTTATTTGCCATGTTAAAAGACAGTTCTTTACACTTTTCTAAAATCATAATAATATTGTCAGTGACATTCAGATGGTTGTGGCAGTATGTGTAGCACCGATCATCACTGTCGATCGGATCCTCTGAAGTTTTCTGTCAGTATTTACATTCTTGTAGTACTGATAGTGGACAGGTGAGATGTACTGCAGCAAATCCAACAGATCCTTCTTCTTAGCAAGAGGAATTGTCCTTGATTCTCGACTGGTTAGTTGATGTCCACTTTTCGGTACCTTTTTTCTGAACGTTGATTTCGTGGAAAGGAATAACAGGCAACAATGTTGTTTTTAATTTAAACTCAAAGCGATCTTTTCTCTCAAACCTGATCCACCTCATTGTTAACCAGTTGACAGGTCCTCTATCATCAGTTTTCGTCCTGATTGTAATTACTTATTCAAAGACTTTTTTTGAAAGAAAGTCTTCATGGCGCATTTCAGCCAAGCAATACTTATTTGTTTACCTGCACGCTAGGATTGTTGTACCAATCTCAATGTCAATAGATGTTGCTGCTTTCCAAGTCATTCCAAAGATAGCAGTGCTGCTAAGTTTTTGTTCAATTATTTTTGTTGATAAGTCTTTATGCAGAAGTTTAATGATTCTAAGGACTATTGTAATATTATGTTTTTTTCCCAACCGAAGCAATCGTAGTAAGTAATAATATGTTTAATATTCCTAGTATGAACAGTTGAGTTTTTTTGTAAGTAAGTAGCTATTTCTTGTGAACCTTTTGAATCTTCGGTTTCGGGCAGAAGTACACGAACATTTGTTGCTTTTTAATACATGTATTCCCAAACCATATGCATACAATTGTCGTTTGTAGTAGGCTAATGACAGTCAATTTTGGGAATGCAAGTGCTTTGTACAAGTCAAAAGTACACAGCAATCGTCCGGATAATTTTCTTTTTCATCTTTTAAACTGTCCAGAGCATGGTCAGCTCTTCTTAAGTGCAATTCCTTTTCACGTTCAATCAGTGTATTTTTGTCTTCTCTTGCTTGCAAAAGCTTAGTTTTAAATCCATTAAAAACCTGGCAAGTTTCTCTAAGCGGAGGAATAATATGCAAAATGAATTGTGTAGAAAACACATGAAAATACATTTTCTCCTTTGCGGTATGTTTGCCATTTTCATTACACCCTACTACATACATGTCATACTATGTGAAATTAGGATTTAAATATTTCCTATTGGGATTACAAACCCTTGTGTAATAATTCGTATAAGTCGTGAAAGATTTACACTAAAATCATTTGCGGCAATAGTTTTGCCTCCTCTTGTTTGGTACTCTTTTCCAGAAATCATTTTCTTCTTTTGTTGTTACCTCTTCCGTTTATGAGGGTGTTTTTGGACGTTTTCGGCCTATTAAAAGCTTAGACCTAACCTTAATATCAGCCACGGACGAATCAGTACTTTTATCGCCCGATAGTTGACTATTACTTGAATACCTTTCTGTTCATAGGCAATACAGTATTATCTAAATGACTACATTTACCTGGCACTGGGTCTGCTGGAATATAGTCCTGATCTGAATCATTGTCTTCACTGGAAACGCCGCTCATGTAAACACAGACATATTCATCTCTCATAATGTGAATCTTTTACTTCATACAAATTACTCAATGTAATTTTGGTACATGCACACTATAATAGTATCATTAATCAATGTAACTATGCAGGTAATGATTAGAACATCACACTGACAACAATAGAACTAAAGATATAAACACAACAGCTCGACACCGACCAAGATTTGGAGTTAATCACGGTGACCACTGAACAACTGGCAAAGTATTCATTGGTTAGGCTGCTTATGCATTCTAGCAGCAAAGTTTCGCTTTAGCCTCTGAAGAGACATCGTGGCACGTGTTTAACTAACAAACAATAAAAGTTGAAGTTAATCGGTACATCATTATCAGTAAGTTACGAAAATATTACAAAATGTCTCCAGAACTTGGATCCAAAATGGCGGGCCCCCAAAAAATCATTTTCAACACCGTTTGAGCTAGAGATACGAAATTTGGCATAAGAAGTGCGTTATAAAGAGTAGTTTAGGAAAATATTAAAACATTTTGAGAAAGTCGCCATCTTGGATTCAAAATGGCCGACAAAAATATTTTCAACTCTGTTTGAGCTAGAATTTCGAAATTTGGCATAAAGATGTGTTATCAACACATCACGCATAGAGATGTGTTGATAAAGTCACCAACGTGGATTCAAAATGGCCTCCAGAAAACATTTTTAACACCGTTCTAGCGCTTACATTAATTTCTACCATTCATTTTGAATCGAAAAGAATATATTTTTCCCACTGAAAAGCTAATTCACTTGTTTTTATGTGTGATCCGACTACACCAATATTTCTTGACGGACCGTGTAAATGATTGGTCTCTGACGGAAATTCAACATAAAACGCTTTGCTGAACCTTGAACAAAATTTGACCACTGTCGAGTTGAGGTTTTGTTCGCCAGCAGGGTCCGAAAGCAAGACGACAGTTTTCGCTTCCGAAAACTTTTCTACATATTTCTTTCTACGAGGCTAACGATTAGATATATTGACTTGAAATTTGCAGGACATGTACTGGTAAATAAGAATATGGGGAATTGTTTAAAGTGATTGCCGAAAAAAGGCAAATAGGTTTATGTGTTCGTCTTCCGGCATTGTTCACAATTTCCGATTTACAACTTTTTTTTTTGACGGGGACTATGCAATATTTACTGTTAAGCAATTATTAATGTATATCAAGAGTAAATAATTGTTTCTATTATATACGAATACTAGCTCGTTTCTCAGTATTTGAGTCAGAATTACTGGTAATGGCTGCATCAATGTATGAGTTTCTGACACAATTCAATATAAAACGTGGCAAAAATTCTGACTGTTGTACTTAAAAATCACTTATCAACAAACTATTAGAACCGTCGTCTGGTGAAACGGAATACATTTCTGGGAAAGTTCAGTCTATATGAACAAAGGGGAAGTGGGACATGAGTTCCTCACAATTGCCGATTCAAAGTGCAATGTCTAATAATGTACAGAAGCATTAATCAAGAACCATTCTAAATGGTATTTACTGCTTCATCCCAAAAAACGTAACTATTTACCATGATAATTACTGCCTATGTACTCAAAGTAATTTCGTTACGTTATACGCGTAAAAGTTGGTAGATAAGATGAATAAAACCGCGGTAATGAAACATGTGGATTCTTCTACACAAGTAGGGAAGGTGCTCCATTTCATGTTGTTCAATAAGGGTGGTGATACATACAAAAAGTGTTATTTTGACATATCCTTTTCTAGGTATTGTAAGATTATTCTTGGTAACACCCTAGGTTGTTTTATACAGTGGCGGCGTAAGGCAAGCTGGGGCCCGAGGCAAATGAACTTGATTGAGGCCATTTCGCGAACACAACGTGAGGGCAGACTGCCACTATTCGCCGCAATATTCTACTTTCCCGTTATTCGGAGGACCGAGGGAAATTGGGAACTCGCGGATACTTACTAGCCAAGACGGCGAACGTCTCGTTCACTCGCTATAACCTATGTTTGATAATGAATATTGAGTTTGTGGATTGTGGACTTTTCAACCTTCCCATTAAAACCAATGGTACAAGTAAAAGTCCTGAGATGGCATAGTTACTAAGTCACCGACCATCATCGAGAGTCTCTACTGATTTATTTTAACAAGCGATTATTCACTTCTTTCGGGGACCGACACACAGTGTGACGAAAACCCCCAAAACACTGCGAAATTAATACTGGCTGAGCGCTAAAGAAATGTTGTTTGGATCTTTGTGAAGGACTTATAGATTTGTTATCTGCTTCAAATTCACTTAATATACGGGTATAGCATGTTTCATCTTTATAAATGTACTAAAAGATAGATGTTCAACGGGTTGCTTATACCACAGGATATATCTTTATAAGTTCGGCTATCATGTGGTAAATTAAGTGGGTTAATGAGGTCTTCTTAGGTACAGAACAGTGTTTCTTCCAGAAGATTTTCATCGAGGAGCTCGCGGGGGGATCACGACAATTATAAACAATTGACTCTAATCTGCTACAACATAAAACAACTACAGACTTTAATGTTCCTTAATATGTCACACTTCCTCAGTTACCCTCAAAATAAGATGAACATTGCGTGCTATTATATACGTATGAGTAATACAAGTGTTAACACAACTTATTTCGGGAGGATGATTGAAAACCACGCAGCAGGTAAAAAATTGTTGTTGATAATATCAAAACTAGTTTGCTTGTTTTTTTGAAACAAATGTAATTTTGTAAACATTGCATAAAAATAATTATCGACACTATTTTTAAAAAACCGGAAGAAACCTACTTCAAATCACGCCAAAACAAATGTAACATAAAAATGTTTAATTAATAAACTATACGTATGTGAAAAATATAGACACTAGTAATTGTTGTTTTAGGCGTCCATTGGCAAACGGATTCTTGTCTGTGTATCCTAAATGTTAGGAAATTTACACAAATATTTGTTATACACCTCCAATCTTCAAACGCTAGGGAAAATTTCCAAGTATGAATATCTTAGAAATAGTTGGAGAGGTTCCCAATATTAGTGTACTCATAGTTAACTTTTGTAAACTAATATTGGAAAAGATAAAAATATATATACTTTTAACTGTTAATTTTCTTGCTATTCTTTACTTTGATACGAAATTAAAATCAATTTGAAGACCATTGGAATCGGAAAATCCTGCTAATGTGTTCGAAAGTGATAAATCCAACTCAACAATGCCAATATCTAAATTCCAGAACTTTTGTTTTTTCTCGTTTGGGGAGGTTTTACGCAGAGATAATTGCAGCTAAATATTGGATGCCCCGAAAGTATTTACCCTATACTGTATCTTAACGAAAAATCAGAGCTTGGCTTTTTTGTGGGTCTCGATTAAATTGGGAAAATCATCCGAACTTTTACATTATTTGTAGAATGTACATATAATACAGAAACGTTAGGATACAGTTTTTAACTACATTAAAGATATGATTGCACTATAGCCTAACGAGAAAACCTACACTATTTTACATAACAAATTATTTGTTTAATGACATGATGTATTGATACAAAATCGCATTCCGAAAATTTGAAAAAAACAAAAACATGGGCAACGTTGAGCGCACATGCACTAATAATTATGCGTTTCAGGATAACAAACGATGTAGTTTAGAATCTATTGGACTTTTAACAACAACAACAACAAAATTTGGTTTCGAGTTTAACTTTTAAAATTGAATTTTTGTCCCATGTTTTCTTTTCCGATTTCGTCCCACTGGAAAGCGGGGGCCTCATCTGCACTTGGAGCCCGGTGCGGTGGCCCTTTTCGCAACTACTGGTTTTATGCTCTTCTCGTTGTGAGAAAACCTTGTAAATACATTTAGATTTGCTTTATACGGTACCTTCCCATTTACCACCACAGCAATCTTTTCACCATGCAATGTCAACACTGTGCATTATTTCCTAAATTATACATTTAGAGATGTGTAGTATACGAAATTCAATTTCAATTATAATTGGAAGCGTCACAAATAGCAAATGAGAACTGAGCCACTCGGGGGAACAAAATGACAAGCGCCAAAAGAAAATATTCACAGTATAATGAAAATAAAATACAATAGTGTCTAAATCTTGAAACTTCAAGCGCAAAATGTTTGCTTTTTGTATTCAACGACTGCCTGTGTACCTAAAAACAAAGAATTTGCCCTTGAAGTGTCAAGACTTAGACACCAATGTATTTTATTTTCATTATACTGTGGAAATTTTCTTAAGGCGCTTACCATTTTGTTCCAATTGTAGTTCAAGAAATGTAAAACGGGAATTCCCCTCTAAAATCCAATTCGATTTTACTCTGAACGTAAGTTATTAATTAACTTAAATGTCATGTTTTAAAAATATGCTTTAATAAATTATAGGCTACTCAATATAATTACGTAAAAGATATGTCAATACAAATGTTACATTAGTCAAATAATTTTAAGAAATTCCACCCTACAAACCACTGAGCTTCGTATTTTAAACAATACTGCGGCAATGACCTGTACAATGGCGTTTTCGGAAGCGGTTTCTATAATACTTATGTATGCTTTTCAGATGAACAGATAGAGAGTTGCACCAAGCGGATTTTGAGCGCTCGAAACAAAAAAAACTTTCCAAGAGAAGAATGTAATGGAACAAGTAGTCGAGAATGTAATCGAACAATCGAACAATTCAATTGCTCGGACAAATTCACTCGAACATTTCTACTCGAATTCTTAGATTAGAGCGCTCGAAAGTCATGAAGTTTCTCATTTGTTTATCTCGCTGAAAGACGCAGTACAGAATGTTGCCAACTATGGTGCTAGTATTATGCACATAATATAATCGGACTTCAGAGCTAATGAAATAACAAGCACGCACTATTAACGTGATTCAATTCCAACTATGGTAGATTTCTGGTGGGTGTTCGATATTCTGAATTTCTAGCATTCCCAAATTCCGGTGTTTCGATATTCAGACATTCCGGAATTATAAACTCCATTCCCGAATTCCATTCGGCCTTAAGTTGTAATATATATAAGCATAAAATTTATACCACAGTACACGAATTTCACCAGGATTTTCAGTTTAGGGGTTGTAAAGTCAGAATTAGGAAGGGGTAAGTTGCGTTTTCCACGGTATCTATTGATTTTTTACCTTACAAGTTTTAAAGTTGGAAAGTGCTCCAGAGGATTTGCGTGGGTGTCACCAAGGTAACGGGATCACCGGTGTTAACACAAGACGCAACAAGTTATAGACAACACTTGAAATATTTCCTAATCAGAATAATATATTTTATGAGTTTACGGCGAAGCGAATTCACGGTAGGTAAGAACAAATATTTTTGTCCTCTTCTTTGTTGATAAGGGGGACAAATTTTTATTGCGCTATGTCCGGAAATGACATATTGTAAATGTCACCAATTTTCAAATGAGAACTCTGAAAGATACCGAAATTAATACCAAAACTTCAAGCTGAGGGCCGGGTCTAAATCCTCCATCTTTGGTATGCAGCTGTTAATAATAGTAAACATTTATTGCCGGTCAATACTTCACCAGTCTAAAATAGACAATCCTCTAGTCCAGAAAACCATTAATTTATAATTACAAATTTTAGACTTATCGTGTTTCTCTTGCAAGCCGACGATATATTTAAAATATAGATTAGGCATGCATTCTGTGTTATGTCTTTTTTAATTTTGAATATTTATTTATACCTTTTGGAAATCTAAGTCTTGGGCCAGGAAAGTGAAGAATGGATGCCGGAAAGTGTCGGTCAGGACTTACATTGAAAATACCATTCCGGTATTTGCTACTGTGACTGAGGAAACCTCTGCAATAACTTCAGTCAGGATATTTCTTTTGTTAATACATACAATTACAAACTGTATCCTCTTTTAGAATTCTGTAAATATGTTACATATATCTTAACCCACAGGTTGAATCAAGATGTCTATCGAAAACTTTTCTCTCTCCGATTCGCGGATTGGCTGGGTTTACGATCAGCCATTTCCCACAGAATTTCAAAGACGTCTATGACTCCTCTTGGTATTAATTGTGGTGATATCTCCCACAAATATACACTCAAGTGAAGCCAGAAATTTAAAAATTATCATCTGTTTCAAATGATGATTCTATAGATGAATATTCAGTTGAGAATTCGGACAGTGTACTGAGAACAGTGTTAAATAGCCTGCTACTAATGTTAATGTTTTGCCTTCACTTCTGATATATCTTCCCCGTTGTTTTGAATGCAGTGAAATTGTTTTGAAAAATGTCAGAATTGTCTTGAAAAATGGGACAAAATTGTTCATGCCACAACAAAGCCAGTCGGTGTTTTCATTCATTAAATTCACAATTGTAATGGACATCACATTTTTGGCGTCTGCTTCCTTTTAGTGTTTATTTATGTAATAAGTATACACGTGGATTACTGACAGAATAGATTCTTTGCAGCACAAAATATTGTATGATAAATTTATAATAATTATAAATTAATGGTCTGAATTTAATGCAAAACTTATGAATCTTAATTGATTTTAGGACCTTTAGGCAACTATGGCTCAGACCGTAGGGAATATGATGGGATGAATTGGTAGAATAAAGAAAGTGGGAGGAAGCGGGAGCACCCCGAGAAAACACACGCACACGGTGTTAGTCCACCACTACATGCCATGAGCAGGGATCGATCCGACGACCCCTAGCACCAGAGGTGAGCGCTCTACCAACTATTTTGAGCCACCGTGGCCTCCATGCAAAACTTATAATAATGGATGGCTAAAGAAGGACATTTTCCAGTTATGAGCATTCCTAGAAATGGCGCGAAATCTGATTTTCAAAAATTCTTTTCTTAAAAATGGGGCAAAATACATTTATGAAATTTTGATATCCATCTCAAGCAGATGTTGAACTATGAAAACTAATACCATGTAACTGAAAGGATAACAAATAATTTCAAATATAATATTATCGATATATCAACTCTGATTGGAGATATTTTGCAAAACAAAAATGAAAGCGGTGTTCCAATATTTACGTTCAAATCTTGGAATAAAACAAATGCACAAAGTTCAAAAATATGCGCATTCTCAAGCCTATATTCCTTAACTTGTTTTTTACCAGAATTAAATAATATCAACATTTTATTAAGGTTTGTAGAGAACTGTTTTGTTTTTTCCAATATTCGTTACAGAACTCGAGTATTCCGAATTCCAATACCTCTATACACAAACTAAACGGCTCGTAGACCTCCAATGCGAAGAGTTTTATTACGTCTTCCCCTTTTCCCCTACATGTCTATCCTTTTGTGAAAAAAATTGAAACTTGTTTTTGTCACTTTGAAGTAAAGGCAATTAATTATATTATTTCTAAGTTAAAGAAAAAAATTGTTTGCCAACCGACTACTTAAAAAATTGGCGAAAATTAATCGGATGACATTTAAGACGTTTTTAAAAAATCTGGTAAAACTCGGTCGCTTTCAGTTGCTCTTAAAGGGTTTATAATTTATATAGCACAAGCATATTGGTCATTTTTAACGAAAACATGCACAAACTGAACAACTACTACAATGACTGATGAAACACCGACAATCTTCAACATGGATTATTTCCCTTCTTCTATGTTGAAATTCGAGTCAATATTTGAAAATACAGCAGAAAAGTGTTACACTAAAATACAGTAATCATAGGATAAATATGGTGCTAAAATCCATAGTGTAAGAACTAAACTGGTGTTCCAACAATACACTTCAATGCTATTTCTTGTTTGAAATACGTTAATAGATGGAAGGGTTTTCTGGGTTCCGACTATACATCAACGTTATGTCTTGTTCGAAATATGTTAATAGATGGCAGGGTTTTCTGTGAATGTTTACCTTGTTCCTTTCTCCTTGTCTGGAGCGATTTGCGTTTGTTTCCTTCTCTGCGACAAAAAAACTTATTTATCGCGTACAGAACTATATTATAGCAACTGTAACTTTCAAAATAAGTTACAAATAGTTGTATAAACTTCATACCTTGTTAATAAATATCCAAAAATACTTTTTATTTAGGAAGATTGAATCTTTACTGTTTCATAACTAAACCTAGCTCAACTTTGGAAGGTTAGCGTGCTTCCGAGGACCCAGTGTAGCATACGCACAGGCGAGAAAGGCACGTGTACCGCCAAATTGAGATCGACGGCAATTTTCATTGTCGGAGGGCGAAGTTAGCTAGAGATAGCAGTCATTGCACGAAGACTGATCATCTCATCAACCATTTTTATTCTTGTTTTTTTGCTTTTTTCTCCCACCATTTCACGGGCTTCGGCCCCGGGACTGACAGACAATATGGCGGACGGCTATCACAAGGGACTTCCGGCTCAGGTTGACACTCCTACACCCGGCGCATGGCAAACGGCTCAATATTCCAGAAATTCTAGAAAAGAAACCAAAACTGATCAACGCTCCCGTTCACGCACTCCTATTCGTGGTTCTACAGGATCTACTAATCATCCAGATTCACCACCGACAAAGAAACAACATATACATCAAGGGAACGAGACAGAGAACGAATCTGACGCTATGATCACTGAACAAACATCATCAACCGTATCACCTATCGCATCCGAACAACTCTGTACATTCATGCTCAGTAATTATGATACTAAATTCCAGAACTCAAAACAACTTCTAGCACAACTTTGCAAATATGTTCCTCGCAAGCTTATCAGTCAGATCATTCCTACACGAAACGGCATGCTTATCAAATCATCTGATCCAAATCTTGCATCATTCATCCGTAACAAACATAGCTTTGAAATTTTCGGTAAATCAGCCACTATGACCAGTCTCACCTCACAAAGCACCAAACAACCACCACCACCACGAAAACCACCAATGTTATCAGTAGTCATCTGCGGTGTCGATCCAACTTGGACGGAAGAAGAGATCACTGAGGAACTACGTCAGGAGGAATATGAATTCACTAAAGTCATCCGCATAAAATGCAATTCTGGCCCTACCTATCTAGTTCGAATTCTCACCACATCCCATGAAACTATCAATGATCTTTTAACTTTAGGAGCCTACATCTATCGTAAACGACACAGAGTAGAACCGTCACGCACTGCACCACCTATTCCAATCCGCTGTGAGAAATGCCAAAGCTATAATTCACATCCAACCCATCAGTGCACCAATCAGCCTAAATGCGGTTTCTGTACAGGTCCACATTCAACACGTCAATGTCAGAATATGCAACTACCTCCTAAATGCTCCACTTGTCACCAACCACATCCTACCTATAGTTATCAATTCCAAGCTAGACCACTACCAGAACATGAAAAACCTGATCTCATCGTACCACTCAAAGTCTCCGACCAAACTCTCGAACCCGAAACCAACATCGAAAAACATCCTATCTTAAATCAACCTCTCACTATCGAACAAATGCTATCTTTCATCACTTTGACCTTACAGAATATTAAACCTGCTCATCGACCTCATATTCTTCAACAAGTTCAAGCAGCTGCAAAGCAAGTTTTTCAAGTTACATTCCATGCAACGTACTCGGGTCCATATGTGCATTTTGTTACCGTACCACCGAAACAATCTACCTGATCATCTCAACCAATTCACCGTTCACTTTATTATGGATTTAGTTATATTATTTGTAAATATCAGCTCACTCATCCAACATAAGCCTCTTTTCGAAACACTCTTACTCGAAGAAAAAGCCAACGCATTCCTCCTCAACGAAACCCATCTCACTTCTCGATCATCCTGCAAAATTTCTGGTTATCGTCTTCATCATCACGAAAGCACCGTACCTGCATTAAGAGCCAATGGCGGAGTAGCACTAGGACACAAACCTAATATACCACATCGTCTCCATCACATCCCTAATATGCAACTACCTGAACATCTCATAAGCACACTCTACTTCAAGAATCTCTATATCACGTTAGTTACAATCTATGTACGCCCTGGTCATCCCATACCTTTGCCATTCTTTCAATACATTGCTGACAATTTCAGAAGCTATATCATTATGGCCGATATAAACATTCATAGCCGATCTGACCGTCAACGCACCCAATTTACCACATTTATCAATACATCTACCAACGGACTTCTACAGCCACTCCCTAAACCTACCCGACCAATTTCACAAACAACACCCGATATAGTCATCCTCTCCCCCAACCTCACCAACCGTACCAACATCGAGGTTCTGGATACTGTAGGCAGTGATCACGTTCCTATTAAACTCACCATCCACCGCAATCCCACACCTCAACCTACACCTATTCCCCAACGCACAAATATCCGCTATGACCTCGCCGATTGGAAAAACTACAGGAGCTACATCACCAGCCATCTACAGAACGCTCAGGAACCAACTACAGATGAACTATACCAAACACTGGAGGATATCATCACCACTCTTCAAACAGCCTCAGCTCATTATATACCTACTACAAAATCCTCACCTCACCGACCAAAACTCCCTCCTCAATACCTCACCCTCATAAGACGATCAAGACAGCACTTCCGAGACTATGTTAGAACCCGTAATCCAGCGTCACTACATCTACATCGACAACTTCAACGGACTGTACATAACTACCTGAAGACCTACAAGCTTCGGCAGTGGATTAAAACCTGCAACCAACTAAGAGATACTGTACATCCAACGAAGTTTTGGAAACGCTTCAATACTCTAACTGGAAAGCGTACTGCCACAATATATCCGCTGCTCCAGAATAACGAACCACTACAGTCAGATCAAGATAAAGCGAACGCTTTCGCCACTCATCTTCAGGAGATATTCACGCCGCCGAATACCGTCATCGCTAGAAATCACCCTGTTCATCGCATCAACCTCAACGCACCAGAACTGCAGCCTAACGCTGAACATCAGATCAACGTAGAGAAGCAACTTACGTCACCAATCACGGTCCTGGACATCACCACTACAACAGCTCACAAAAGAAATACCGCTCCTGGATTGGACGGTATCACATACCGGCATATACGAGAAGGACCTCATCAACTACTACGACTGATTGCTGCCATCTTCAACTTCGTACTACGAACAGGATATATACCAACCACCTGGAAAACTTCAAAAACTCTCATGTTCCTTAAACCTCAGAAACCTCCCGATTCCGTCACATCCTACAGACCAATACAATTAACCCCCACCCTTGGCAAAATCCTTGAACGCATACTGGTCAAACGTCTCCACCTACACCTCCAGGAACGTCACTTGTTGCCAGACCATCAGGCAGGGTTCCGCCCAGGATACAGTATTCAGGACCAACTCCTTCGTCTCACCAACCATATCACGAATCACTACAATACCTGCAAACCATCCTGCCTTGTTTTATTTGATTTAGAGAAGGCTTTCGACAAAGTATGGCACCAGGGCATGCTCAGAAAACTCCTACAATTTCACCTTCCTGTTGCTTACATTCGATATATTTACAACTTTCTCTCAAATCGTATCGCTTATATAAACATCAACAACGCCAGCTCATACCCTATATTTCTCCATACAGGTGTTCCTCAAGGATCAGCACTATCACCTCTCCTCTATTTACTCTTCAGTACTGACTTGCCCACATTACCTCCAAATATTCATATCTTCCAATACGCAGATGACACAGCATTTCTCGCTACTGCCAACACTATCCAGCAAATTAACAAAACTCTACAGACTGCCATCAACTCGTTCAGTCACTGGTGTAACACTTGGCAACTTACCATAAATGCCAGTAAAACACAAGCAATAGTTTTCTTACCACCGAAACAACGCTCTAAAGTTCAACGCAATCCCACTTGCCTCAATCTCAGACTGAACCAGACTCGCATCAAACCGACAAACACTGTTAAGTATCTTGGAATCACTTATGACCGTCACCTCACATGGACTCATCATTTAAAATATCTTACAGTTAAAGCATACAACCGCTTAAACCTTCTCAAACGTCTTACAGGAACAACATGGGGTCTTTCACCAATAGCCATCCTAAATACTTATAAATCATTCCTCAGACCTGTACTTACATACGGACACGTTGCTTGGATATCAGCCCCACTCACTTTTTACAATAAGTTGAAAATTCTCGAAAGACATGCCTTCCGCATTGCTCACAGAACCAAACTACCCAGCCCCACAGCCGATCTATACGCCCTCATCACCATTCCCCACATCCTCTACCATCTCGAAACATTAAGACAAAAGTACATCATCAAACGCTACGAAAATTTCCATCCACTACTATTGGACACACTGCATCACGATGCTACCTTTCATCCACAACATCCACCGCTAATCACTTGTCCCATTTCACTACTCATAAGTATATATCTTTCCACACTCCCCGATAATCATCCGGAAATACCTCAGCTTACCCCCTTCTCAGCCCCGCGGCCACCTGATTTCATAATTCCATCAGTCGCACAGTAATCCATTAAGACTAACAGGGCTCATACTGTCTCCCATCAGTGCCCCGAATTGCCCCGGGGACAGAAGATAACATGCATATGTCTACACTAATAATTCCTCTGTTGTGATTGTGGCGTGCTAGCACTTCATCTTTCATATATTGTCATCCTCAGCTTCCACTAAATTAATGATTACGATGGAAAATCGTAATAGTCCTGAGTTTGTTCAAAATAAAGAAATAAAGTATAGTTCCTATAAAAGCTCACAGCCCATCCACATTTCCAAACTCCTTCCATTCCTCACTGATTCCTTCCCAAAAAGAGGGCGTAACCCTCTAAGTGGGTAGTAGCCTTGGCCTAACCATGGCTATTTGTAAAAAAAAAAAAAAAAACTTTACTGTTGGAACGAACTCAAACCTAGCCTGTCTATGGTATGTTAGCGTGCTGCCGATGACTCTGTATAGTAAACGTACAGAAGAGATTAGTACGTGTACGGCCGTTACAGGACTGACGACATTTTTCGGTGTCGGAGGGTGCGAGATTACTTGAGATTTTTGTAACAGTCATTGCACTAAGACTGTTCATCCCCATCATCATTCACTCTTTTTGCACATCACTGCTTCAGCATGTCAAAACAACCATCTTCAAAATCAAAACATCAAATGCCACAACACGTAGCACACACAGCATCAGTAGCAACTCCAAAAAAGACAACTGTAGGACTCTCAAGTAAACATTCACGTAGCTCCGACCAACTGTCTTCTAACTCACGCTCTAGATCTCCAGTACAAAATTCTCACTCTCCACCTGCAAAGAAAACTCATCGCATTAGTGATTCAATGAATATCTCTGACGAGGAAGAAAATTCACAACAATCATCAGAAGCTCCGCTACATTCTTTTCTGCTAACCAAGTACGACATCAAGTTTCAAACACCAAAGTGCCTTCTTCAACAGCTATTGAAATATGTTCCTAGATACAACATCACTGAAATCATTCCTACCAGAAATGGCATCATAATCAAGTCACCAGATCCAAATCTAGCAAGAACTATTCGCAACAAGTACAGCTTTGAAATTTTCGGCCAACAAGCACAACTCACAACGCTCACATCACCATCAATAAAGCATCAACCACCACCTAGAAAGGCACCCATGCTATCAGTTGTAATCCGAGGAGTTCCACCAGATACACCAGATGATGAAATCGAAGCAGAACTTGCCGCCGAAGGCCATACCATAAAGAAGTGCATCCGAATCTAAACTCAACTTGGTACACCCAGCTACATTGTCAGAGTTCTCACCGTAGACCAATCAACAATAGACAACCTTCTGAGAAATGGAGCATTCATTTATAAACGTCGCCACCGTGTGGAACCTTCCAGATCACCACCACCGATACCACTGCGATGTGAGAAGTGCCAAACTTATGGAGACCATACAGCCACTGAATGTAAAGATGAACCAATCTGTGGCTACTGTTCTGGACATCATCTAACAAAATCATGCACAAACCTTCAGAATCCACCGAAATGCACTACATGCGATGAACAACATCCAACTTATTCATTCAAATGCAAAGGCAAACCGAAACCAAATGCCGAAAACAACATGCCAGTAGTGCCACTTCGTATACCAGAGCCAAGCACAAATCAGATCAACGAATCACCTCTTCCTATGCCTACTACAGAACAAATAATACAATTCATTACTATTACTCTGCAAAATCTCTACCCTTTTAACAAAGAAACCATCTTCTACAAAATCCAACAGGCAGCACAACAAATCTTCAAAGTCAAACCTCAAGCAACATATTCAGGCCATCATGTCTTCTTTTCATTTTCTCCTTTCACCTGAGCATCATTGACGTATTGTTCATCATCACTCACATCACCCACTCACCTATCATGTTCATCATTGCACAGTTCCCATAAATGTTATCTGTAGGGCTCACCTGTCTCCATTACCATCTAGAGAAGCCCCTAGATGAGAAGAACAATCAACCAATCATTCGTCCAATTGTAGTTCAAAGTGTTATGACGTGTAACGCACTTCATGCTCATATACTATACCATTTTCACCAGTTCCGAAAAATATGGTTATAAGCATAAGCTTATAAAACCCTGTTTAATAGATAAAGGAAAATAAAGGATTAATAACGAGTTTATCAGAAACCCTTAGCCCATCTAAACCGTTCCTTTTTACCCTATAATCCTGAAATCCCACTTCCCTAAAGCGAGGGTGTAACCCTTGGGAGGGGCTAGTCACACCGGTGGCTAGCAAAACGCGAAAAAAAAAAACTTTACTGTTTATCCATAATCATTTATAAATTAAAAGTTAATTTGTATTTTTGTAGAGGAAATTGTTTGTGAGGCTTGCCGGCTTCATTGCGTTTTCCACATTTTTTTTTATAACAGTAAAGTTAAGTAAATACCTTTTTTAGGGCCACTTGAAACTATGGATAAGGTTACACCTCCTGATCTCAATTCAGTACAGGACTATCCTGCTCTTCCTACGCCTGATCCCTCTATTAAGTCTTCCTCATCAGATACTCAACAATCGATGGATGTTGAAGGATTTATTCAGCCTGAGAAGACTGCTCGTATACCCGATGAGAATACTGCCACGGTTCTGACCTCCAATAAGTTCGAAATTCTTAGCAACCATTCTGATGAACCTCCAGAACAGCCAGATGATCGCTCACCACGAGTGTCTCTACCTACTTACACCAAACCACCTGCGATATTCATTTATGGCATTACAAATAGATATCAATTTAGCAAATCGCTAACTGCTACCTGTCAGATCGGTCCGATTGTTAAGCAAACTGCAGATTTCATCAAGTTTCAAACTCAATCAAAATCCGATTTTGAAAAACTTCAGACTTATTGTTTACAGCAACATCTTCAGTTTGCTCTTGAAGCTCATAAACAAGATCGCCCTATCAAAACAGTACTTCGAAAATTACCTATTGATACCACTCCAGCCGATATTCAGGATGATTTAGTTGCACAAGGCTATCCAGTCTCTCATGTCACACAATTACGTGGCAAAGACAAAAATACAAAAGCTAAGTTCTTGTACCCATTATTTCTTGTAACATTAAGAAAGGCTGAAAATGCCAAAGCCATCTTTCAACTTAAACATGTTCTTCAATATATTGTTACTGTGGAATCCTACAAAGGTCCTGACATCATACAATGTTATAAATGTCAACGCTTTGGACATTCTCAGATTTCGTGCTTTAATATTCCTCGATGTGTTAAAGTGTGGTGAAACACATCTAACTTCTGAATGCAACAAGCCTTCTCATGATCTTACTCTTCGCTGCACAAATTGTGGCGGTGATCATACTGTTAATTACAGGGGCTATAAAGTCTTTCAGTTAGCTATGTCAAGACGTAAAACTGAACCTTCTGCAAAGCCTACTAGTTTGGCAGCAAATAACATCATTACAGACAAAACTAACACTTCACTTAAAACTGATCCCACTCCTGGTGATACAATTAAAGATTTATTCTCATTAATTCAAGACTTCATCTCCAGTGAAATACTAACAGAAATTGGTCATGCTCTAGTCCAATTTCGTTCCACTTCAGATTTTTCTAAAAAAAATTGCCATCATTTTCGATATTTTGACTCAGATTTTTTCTGCTTCAAAGCCTTAATTCTGATGTAATGATGATATTTCAATGAAGATTGTATTTGTACAGACTCCATCTACGGCCTTGGTTATACCATCTAATGTCATTCAAGTTTATCAACAATGGAGGACTACTACCACCTCTCTTTCTTCTCCTCCTTCCTCTCTTATCTCTATCCTCTTTAATTCAATATTACATTTTTAGCTAACTTTTAACACGATTAATCAGGGAAGAGACAGTTGCACCCTGTTCATATCATATACGCCCTACATCAAGTCAACGAGTCTTTACCGACTCACGGTCTCAAGGCCGAAACTTCAAAATTGTAATTGTCATGAAATGGTTGGTTAGTTAGTAAAATCTCTCGTAGAATCAATATAAACATCATAAAAAAACAACGTTTATTTCATAAATGATTTCTTGTAGGCTAACTTTTCCAGATCACTGTTGAACTATACCGTACAAAGGAGACACCGTATGAAACAAACACTGTAAAATATATGCAAAAGGCGTTTCCTATAACTATCTTTTGAGTCTATTATTTTAATGCATAACGACATTTAACTTCATCCAGTTTATTTCTAGAATTATTTTCCCTTTTTCGGTAATCCATCTTTTGAATCTGTCAGCAACATAACAGGATAATTTGTGGTCATCTTCTTTGGTAATGCACCTCCACTTTGTTGACATAATAATGAATAATTTTTATTATGTGTTGTTATCATTATGACCGAGGTCCGTAGCAAAGAATCTAAATTGAAACGAAAGAATTCAGCTTATTATACAATGAAAGTGCGATTTCTGAACAGTCTTTTCAGCATTTAAATGGAATAGTGACGTAACTTTTCGGGTCCGCTGGTGGGTGTACAGAAGATGTTTCGTCTATTTACGTACTGCATGGCGATTTCCTGATGAAAGTGACAAGAAGAGAGGATGCGTGAGTATCGTAGGGTAACAAGCATTCATGCTCTGGCAAGAAATACGCCTAATTCTAATATTTATAAGATGTGCTTTAGATACTTATCGGTTGCTGTTAAGCTATATTCAAGTGATTTATACTGGTAAAACTGTGGTGTATTACGCTGCAAGACTGTGAGCGGTATGCGAGGGAGAACTGTATCCTTGAAAATTAGTTTGTTGACTGCTTGTCGTATGACGAACTGTTTGTATTCTTTTCTAAGCTGCTACCAGGCTTAAGGGTGTTTACTTAAAAGTGTAAAATGATTTGTAATGTAACGTTAATATCAAACGATCTCCATAGTTGATTTAGTGCAAAATTTGTATCCAGAATCTTGTGCAAGTGATGTCTTACGCGTATGTATTGTTGTATGAGTTATTAGGTTATCGCTTCCTTGTGTCTTTGAATGTGACTAAACTACACAGTAAAAAATGGCTGTGTTAATTCAACACAATGCGGTGTCCCAGCGTGACTACCACTTTTGTGTGTTAAATCAACACAACACACAGTGTTGATTTCGGTAGTGGGAGAAAAAAAGTTATGGCAGCAGCTAGATTTGAACATGGGTTGTTCAGTTAGAAGCCGAGCACCTTACTGACTTCGCTAAATTGTCAGACCGAAAAAACACTAGATTGAAACAGTATAGAGGCTTAAAAAAATGTTGCTGAACCCGAAAAACAAAGAAAGTTACTCTCACGACTTATGCCATGATTCAATCACTTTTCCATTGTTCAATTAGGGATCACAATCCCCAGTCATTGAGAATATGTTCCATTTCTATGAAAGCAAGCGCAGCATTTGACGTGTTGTTACGATAAGAAAGCCGTAATGCTGCTCAAGTGTTTCGCTGTCGCCATCTTGCTTGCTTTCATAGAAATGGAATATTCTCAATGAATGGGAATTCTGTTTCTCAATTGGCAAATGGGAAGTGATCAAACCATGGGATAAGTCGTTCAAGTAACTTAGTTTGTTTTGGGGGCTCAGCAACATATATTTGATCCAATACACTGTTTGAATCTATAGTGTAGTCGTTTAATTCAAACGTTGTTAAGTAAATATCGTTTGCATCTAGTACCTTTTTTGTCCGACGATTTAGCCAAGTCGGTAAGACGCTCGACTTCTAACTGAGTAACCGATGTTCAAATCTCGCTGCATCCGTAACTTTTTTTTCACAGTACCGAAATCAACACCGTGTGTTGTGTTGATTTAACACACAAAAGTGGTGGTCACGCTGGGACACCGCATTATGTTGAATTAACACAACTATTTTTTACAGTGTACGATGTCTAAACAATATACACTTTATAACCTTTTGAAAACACGACGTGTTATTGATAACACTGGTTCATAAGTCAAATTGGTGAAGTCATATCGTGTAGCACAGTCAATTCTGACCAATCATTAAAAGAACGGAGGACTTCGAGCCAATAAAGAAAAATCTGAACGTGGATTTAATTACCAAAGGAACTGGGAAAGCAAGTATGACTGGTTCTTCTTAGATATGGATTTACGTGATGCTTTTATTAAAGTTTCTGAAACTTACTAAAGAAAATGATATTGAAAGAATCTAAAAATAGATGGTGTGTTTATTACCATGTCTTTTTAAAATTTTAGAAAAGCAACAGAATATACCGGAAATTTGAAATAACATTCAAAACCAGATAAACACTTAAATACGTTGTTAAGAAAGTGACTGGTTACAATGACGTAAAATCCCAGTGCATACTCATATAAGTTAACAAAGTGAAACAAATTAATTTGAATCGACAAGCACTATCCACTAGGGGGAGGGGTTTGAAGAAATTCAAATTCTTACTTTCGAATCGATACCCTGCGGAAATGTTGACATTGGCATTCATAAGAAAATTGCCAAAAGAATTTTTAAGTCTGATATTATCTTCCGCTCTCGCATAGAGTCTAAATATTCCGAAATTTGATACAGTTTCAGTTTGTTTTCGTATCTTTTTAAAAGAAATAACTACCTTAATATTTTAGGTGTGTTATAGTGCGGAAAGGTTGCAACTGGAACTGACAATAAAAAAAATAGTTTAAATCAAACATGTTCCGATCGAGCACATGCCTTAAAATGAACAAAAAAAAATGTTTTTTTTTTTTACTAATATTTTTCGTAAATGTTAAAATTAATAGCCATGTGATATTTGAAGTCTTATGGTTTTCCAGGTATAATACATACATTGATGTCATTTTATCAATACAAACTTGTACGACAGTTTAATATTGATCGTTTGTTTCACTGTAATGTGAGACCTGGAGTCCGACCCTTTTCTTTCACACCAGCCTGTTGGATTCTCTCTTCTTTGTATATGTAATACAGTAGTCTTCCCTTTTTCTTTTTGTAGTGATATAAAAGTGTACCAGCGTTCTATGATTCTGGTCTTGTTGTAGCAGTATTCAGAGTTAACTTTCGTATGAGGATTTTTACCACGGATCCGTATGTGTGTATCAAATCTTCTCAGAGTCTGAGGATTTCATTTTCCATTAGGTACTATTCTTTTTTCCCAATTACAGGTTGAGAGAGGACTGGAAAGAATTTAGGAAACACTCTGCAAGCTACTACTTAATAAATATCTTGCGGAAGCACTATGTAGCACAAATGAAATGCACGATAAAAACTTAGGTTTAAAACTGAGCTTGGTTGATACACTGTCCTTTCCCGAAAAACTAAAGTTAATAAATTTCTCTGCGTTACACAGAGTTGATAAAATACAAAGATAGCTGACCGCAGGTTGATTTAGGACCAAACAAATGTAACAAACCGGAAACTACCACTACGAAACATTTTATATAAAATTTATATATATATATATATATTAATAAGTATGATAGTAATAAAAAGTAACCGGCATAAACACAGTGAATCAAAGAAAAAGGCAGAAGGTTTTAGCTCGCTACAACAAAGAAGAGTGCCATAAGGCACTGAATCAGAGACTACCTAGAAAGGCACAACATTGTTAAATTGTGTAACCACCACGTAACGAAAAAAAACAGGGCAAACTAACCCTCTGCAAAAATAGCTGCAAAACGATACTTAATACATATGGAGACTTAACCTCCTATCTAAAATAATCCGATAAACATCAAAAGGCCACATCACAGGAAAAGTTGTATCTCAGTATAAATAATGAAAAGAGAGACTGTCCAATTTTAATGACTACTACTCCGAATGTGAAGTACCGCACCCACTACCTCTTACACTAAATTCGAATTTGGTGATTCTAATGTACAAACTGCATTAAACTTGGTGGAAAGAAATTATAACGTATAAAAGGAGTACAACTACTAGAATCATCCATATCTGTGGCCTATGCCATCGTACATCTTTGGATCTACCCTGAGATCCCTAGGTAAGGAGGTACAATTTCGAACACTTCAGAAACTTTTTTATTTTGTGGACAAATGAAACGTAAGAACACGACAATTTTTGGTAGGAACAAAGTTCCAAACTCACACTTTGTGTTACAGAAATATTAACGAAAAACAATTGTTACACTGTCCATAAGGATACATTTTCGATTGGGAAACAAGCGTTCAGATATGTACCACATCAGGTACAATTCTGAACACAGGTAGGTACAATTTCGAACACATGCATTTGCCACAAAAAAATGTTTCTTACCTTGTGCACCTACACATACTTCGTGATACCACACGTTGCAAGACTGGCATCGTAACCGGTCGCATTTCACCAGGGATTCTTCACTGTAATAGCCCAAATGACAGAAGCCAGATATATCCTCATTTTCTGGAGCTAATGTCTTTCTCCTTTGCGACAATCCTTCTGTGCCTTGAAGCTTCTTCTTTCCTGGAGTAGGCCGGTTAACAACAGATGCTTTCTTAGTCTGTACCTCAGCAATATGAACTTTGCTTGTAAGATGGAGCAAAGTGAGCAGTTTTCTTTTTAAGTGTCTATGGTTCTTTTCAGGCGTTTTGAGAATGCTACTGACCATAGCATTTTCTGGCGACAAACCATCGTTGAATTTCGGACGCATCCTGACACGTTTGAAAATTATCATCGGTGGAATGTACGAGCCAGCAGCATTGGAGCGACGTCATGTTTTCTCCTTTCTTATCATTTGTTAGTGACACGACTTCACGCTTCCATTTTTGACTTACTGTTTTCATGAGTCTGTTATTTAAAAGGGATTCCTGTCTTGTCGTCGTTGTATATGCATTAAGGCTTGTCAAACTCAGTCATTACACTTTTCAAAATGCGAAGGTAGTTTCTTACTTCTTGTTCATTCATACCCTCAGCTCTAGCTCTCGATAATCCTTCTGGTTTTCTCAAACCTATGTTTGAGTGCCTCTTCATAAAGGCTTTGAGCCAATCATCACCTGCTATCTTCACATCTGGATTCCATGGGTGTCGAATTCCACAAGCCACAACCACTTCATAAGCAACCCGTTTCACTTGCACGGGTGTGAGTCCCAATCCTCTATTTTCAAAATATACTCATCTGTCCACCAAAGCTTTCTCTATTTCTTCCTGCAATATGGTAGGATGTCCAATTTTGTCTGTCACCCGAGGAATGAGTCCCACCTGCCTATGCTTTTTCTTGCCTACGTGGTCGTCGAGGGTGCCCAGTGGAATGTGATTATAACGCAGATATTCCTTTTAACGACAAATCACCTGATATTACGCCCTTCTTCTTTTCAGTTTTCCGTCGTGGCATCTGTAATGACACAACAGGAAAGTCACAGTGAAAATGCTACTTCACAACTGTTTGATATGTACATTCATCTTAGTGTTCAGAATTGTCCCTCATTGGTGTTCGAAATTGTACCTTTGGCTGTCTTTTGTCAACGGCTACACAGTTACAAACGTTGCTCATAGATGACACTTGGTGTACCTTGCTTGCATCCACCAAAGACCAAGCAATGTTTTACAGTAAACTAATAACCAATATTTCGCAATTAAGCACAACGACACAACGTCAAACAGTGAGTGATTTTATAAAACAACAGTTTCTATGGATGATATACATACCTTTGCTGGAAGAATAATTTCTGTACAGCCTCAACAAACAACTACACACACAATCCTATGAGGAACACACACGCACATAAGTACCTATTGACGCCATATACCTCACTCGGTGTTGGCAACTTTTGTAACTCGACAAATGGCGCAAGAGCTTAGCGTGTTCAGAATTGTACTCGTTCGAAATTGTACCCCCTTACCCTATGCTGAATATCAATCACTGAACAAATGTAGGGAATTGCTTATGTAATTCACAACACAGATAAATAAAACAAAGGAGAGAACAGTGAAATTAAATTGCCAAAGATCGGCCGTTCTAAGGGCCAAAACAATGTAATGGAGACTACGTAAACCGGATAACAAGAAAAAGTCCGTTAATGAAAACAATGATTACTAGATCCAAAAAAGAAAACTGGAAAAATCCATAAACCAAACAAACCTCCATAAACGGGAAAGCAAACAAATAGACAAAGGAACATATAAAGAGACTGAAATCAAACGGCAAAACCCGTAATCCACAGAAACCGGGAAAAAGAATAGTATCTAATGAAAAATGAAATCCTCAGACAATGAGAGGAGTTGATACACACATACGGGTCCGTGGCAAAACAAAATCTTGCAGGAAAATATAGGAAAGTTAACTGGGAATACTGCTAGAACAAAACCAGAATCATAGAACGCTGGTACACTTATATCACTGCGAAAAGAAAGAAATGAAAACTACTGTATTACATATACAAAGAAAGAAAGAATCCAGCAGACTGGTGTGAACAAAAAGGGATGGACTCCGGTTTTTACATTACAATAAATATTAAATTATCGTACAAGCTTGTATTGATAAAATGACATCAAAGTATGTGCTCTACCTGGAAAACCATAAGACTTCAAATATCACATGGCTATTATTTTTAACATTTACAAAAGATAGTTAATTTTTTCATTTTTTGATTAATGTTAAGGCATGTGAGCGATCGGAAGATGTCTGATTTAAACTATTGTTTATTTTTCTTTCTTGTTGGTACCAGTTGCAAGTTTTTCGCACTATAGCACACCTAAAATATTAAGGTAGTTATATCTTTTTTTTAAAAAAAAAAATACGAAACCAAACTGTGCGACTGGAAGATATTATCAGATTTAAAAAATCTGTTGTCATTTAACTTATGAATGTCAATGGCAACTTTTCAGCATTATTGCCATTCGAAAATAAGAAATTGATTTTTTCCTAACCTCCCTACTATCCAGTTTTCGATGTGTCTACTTTCTGGAAAAAGAAGAAGGACGAAATATGAACCTTTGTTTCGTAGAATCGTTCTTGAAAATAACGGTATTCTTCAACCCTGGAGTGCATCTCAAGGTAAACGATCTATTTACGCTAGCAGATACGCAGCCTCCAAATTCTGTCAGCGAAGCCTTGGATTAGCAACTCAGACACTTCTAATTGGTAGGTATTATTATTTAATAACAGACGAACCGAGCAATATTAGTAATCAAAGTGAGTTGCCTATACTTGTACTACAACGGGAGTAGTTCAGAATGTGTGAGCCAGCTAGTGATCTGGGAATCCATGACCAATTGAGGAGGTAACATGTAAAACCTCACAAGTCCACAATTTTAAAAAAACTGATGAGTTAAAACTGGTTCCCTCTTCTTCAGGGTGAATGATATAAGTGAAGCAGAAGCCACAGGATTAACATAACACTAACCACAAAAGCCAGTGAGTAGAACAAAGCTCATATGTCCACAGATATGATTTGGACAAAACCACACAAATCCAGCCAGACAACAGAAAACTGGGATTTCAGTCACACGTTACAAACACACAAGTAGTTAGAGGTAGTATTTCTGCTATCAGTCGATATCGTTGGTACTTTTGCTGCATTAAGGACGTAAAACAAAGAAGATACCATTGTAGTTGAAGGGAAAATGAGGGGTGTAGCAAAAGTAGAAACAATTTGTCACCACGTGAAAGTGTTTCGAACGTTTTGTATTCACTTCCGTCTGATCGAATATATTCACACCATATAGTTACAACAAAAAACATCTTTGGTGATACAAAATCCAACCAAGTGATGCACTGCAGTTTAAACAGAAACTGTAGGCATCGTGCAATAAACAAGTTCAAAATGAAACAAGTTGTACTGGTAGATGTGAAAAGATTTCACGAACATTTAAGCCCATTGGGAAAATTAATTAAGATAAGAAAATTTGTATTTAAAAGCAAGTATTGCTTAATGGAAAAATGACTGTCTATGTAAAAGGAAACGAGTTCTAACGATTTGAATGTAAACTTGAAAAGAAGCAGCCTGTCAAAAAAGGCTCAGATTGGGTCAACATTCCCATAACATCATTACGGGACGTTCCACTTGTACAGTGGTGGCGCAAGGCAATCTGGGGCCAAGGGTAAGCGTATCTGGGGCACTTTCACGAACACAACCATGACCATAGACTGCTACTATTGGCTTTAATACCCTACTTCCTAGTTATTCCGAGTCCCCCGGAAAATTGGGGAACTCGCGCGGGACTCACTAGCCAAAACTGACAACTTCCCGTTCACTCGCTACACACGATAATGAATTTTAAGATTGTGGAGAGTCATGATTTTCTAACGATCTTTTGCACCTTAGAAGTCAGAGCGTTGGACCCATTTCTCCCCGATTCCTCTGATGAGTCTAATCCATCACTCTTGCACACCAGCTCCCACTCCACCCCATTTCACTTCATCATTACTACGTTTAACCAGTCCTCCGCTATCTTTCATTTACGAACGGTACAGTTTCTATACGCATCATTGCCAAGTATTTACGCGCAACGCTTTTTCTAGCGTTTGTGGAAATTTTATGTAGAAGATTGCAGCTAGTGGCAGCTAAATGTTGGATGCCCTTAAAGTAATTATTCTAAATTTTATATTAACGTAAAATAAGAAATTGGCTCGCTTAGCGGTTTTCTCTGCGTCTCGATCAATTTGGGAAATGTAGTTTTTCAATGTACAATTATACATGTATTACAAAAATGTTAGGACAGAGCTTTAAACTACATTAAAGTTATGATTACACTGTAGCAGAACTAGAAAGCCTGCAACCAGTGCATTGGTGAGCGGGAGACACCTTCCTTGGGCGCCAAAGCTAGGGAGCACTAAATCAAGGGCGTGGAAAACCATAGGTGTATAAAAGAAGAAACTCCAAATGTACTAATCACCGAAATAAAAATTTGTTAGGTTGAGAAAAACGTTCGGTTTCTCATGCAAGTCACAGACAACGAAGTTCTTATAATATTTTTTCTCAACATTATTTTAAAATGTGATAAGTGTCATGCGCATTATTAAGTTTCCTTTTTCAATTCCTATAAACTATGTTAAAATTGAAGAGTAAAATTCCATTTAAAACGGAGAGCGATATTTTCTACATATGTTTCGGGAGCTGAAATAACTAACTCACAACGACTCTGCCTACCGTATTCACATAACACATTATTTGCCTCAATTTCTGCTGCAGACAGAAAATATACATAACCGCATTCCGAAAATGTTTAAAAAAATGGACAAATTTGAGTGGACATTCACTAATGACTATACGTTTCAGAATTACAAACGAAATAGCTTAGTGTCTATTCGACATTTATTACAACATAAAATTGTTTTCGAGGTTATTCTTTTAAATTTGAATTTTGGGATTTTGTCCCAGTTTTTTCGATATTGTCCCACTGTTGAGCAGCGAGGGCCCCCTCGATACTCGGGGCCCAGGACCGAGGACCTCGCTCGCCCCACCCTTGCGCCGTTCCTGCTCTGGTAAAACCCATAAACGTCCTCAAGAGGAAGGATCTTGATGGACTATTGTCAAGCAGTAAATAGTTTAAGTTTCGAATTTTGTTTAAGTCTTAAACGTTGAGCCATGTATGAAGTTTACTCATTCGTGGTTCAGTCCTGGATATGGCGGTAAAGGGGATGTTAAAACTAGAGTTAAAACAGTTCACCAAATCAAATTTTGGGCCAGATCACCAACGGGCCGATAACTCGATTTCGACTCGGTGACCAGAGGCTAACAAGAAAATGTAATTCTTTCCCCTTCATACTGCGTTGCGTTGCAACAGTGTATTTTTCGGAAGTGATCATGACCGGTAGCGTTACACACAAAGCACGGAAGTCAATCATGTTAGAACTAGGTCGATCATGTTAGGACTAGGCTAGTTTGTAGATACCGTCCTGCTCTTGTCTGCTGAATGAGGGAAGATTAAAAGAAATTTGTCAAAAATTTATCACTTGTGGCGCAAATATAAATTTTGACATTTGAGTATTGTTACCCTTTTATCGGTAAAACATTTGAAATTTCTAGTGTGACTGAAACCTAAAACGTGCTTCACTCTATAAGATTTATATTTTTATTTAGAGAATAAATCTAGCCATTCTTACATAATGTGTGAAAATTAATTGTTTAGTGTTCCTTTACCACAAAAACATACACTGTTTCACTAAACTGAAACCTTGAAAACCTTCTCTAAGAGAAGCTCTACCTAACTAAGTGTACAGCTTACGGAACTCTCAAGTTTATCGTTTCAGTTAGGAACCTTTGTCACTGTATTTATACTTGTCAATAACATGCCAGTTTTAATCATGAACTTCTACCTTTAGAAGCTCAATTCTAATTTTATCTTCCCTTCTGAGAATCCGTGGGCAAAACATTGAAGAATATATTAATTACAGTGGGAAGTCTTTGAAATGTAGACATGGAGAAGAATGTAAAAATTTCTTCTGGATATAGAAGATAAGAAATGAAGAATTGCAAAAGAGAATAGACAAGGCATTAACAATCGTGTAGACAATAAGAAAGAGAGGGTAATACATTAGATGCCCAGAGACTGTATACTGAAGGGTGTAATGAAATGTATGGTAGATGGAAGGACAGGAAATGGAAGGAGTTGAATCTAACTGCTTGAAAACATTGTGAAAGATAAATCATATTTTAAGATAAGAGTAAAATTGGGATGAAATGTCAGGGCTTAGCTTTATTGAATAACCTATCACTTTTGACAGAACATTGATAATGGTAATGTTTAGATAAAAGTACATTAGAATTATAACAAAATATGAAACTAAATTTCCTTCATATTTTGATTTCATTTTGCGTCATTATATACACCATAAATATATGTGGAATTACTAACAGAATAAATATATAAAGAAAACGAACAGGATTTAAAGGATACCAAGTTATACACACTTATGATTACTTGGAATTAAACATATTGTTTGCATTTAAATAAGTTACGCAATATCTAAACTTATGCAGATTGTTTAATTGCCTCAACTCATTAAGATTCCAAGTTTTTGCCTAGGATATGATTATCTTTTTTCTCATTATTCTGTATATTTTCCTTACAAACCAGCAAGGAATGAATGCCATCGGAAGGGGTTATGACTCATAGCTAAGATTTTTGTTATGTTTTCCGCCATCTGTTGAAAAGGCTGAAGAACTAAATATTGTACTTCAAGTACTGCCATCTGACAATGGAACAATGGATTAGCACTAACATGAACTTGAAACTAATTTACCAGTAATATGGAGAAGTTTTACGCTTATCTGGAAAACATTTTCTAACATATTTTAATGAAGATTATTTTTTTTTAAATATATTACACAAGTACGTTTAAACAAGAAATATATTTTCGTTCTATTTTGTCAGATACCATTTATTCCATTTGCGATATATATGTTAACGTGATCATTGTAACTGGAATATAACATTTAGAACATATAATTTCTGTCTTACAGTTAACAGATCTGTCACCCAGTTTCCGTTTCGTGTGTCAATCAAATGTTTTCATTAATAATTGTTCTTCGCGTTTAGCATTGTACTTTCAGACCATTTATGATAAAAAGGAAGCGAAGAAATATTTGTTATTTATTATTAGACGCAGACACCACTGAAAATACATTAATAGTTTTTGGTATAAATGTACTCTTTGGTCATCTGAAGATTTTATATCAATTGTATACCACTACGAAACAGTTTCCAACAATGAAATAAATTAAATGGACAATGAATAAAATAAATATTGCGTCTTTCTTAGCGTCTTTCCATGACACTCGATATCCTGTTGAGTCTATCCTTCCTCCGGGTTTATGCCTTGATCCCGACGCGGCTATTCATGATTGTAAAACTCAGGGGTCGTGTTTAACCGGCATGGATTCTCCTTCTTTAGACTGCACTTGTTCTCAGGTCATTTGGGATGATCCAATTATTCAACGCACCCAATCGTTTCTTGTACAATCCCCCGTGAGTCTTAAGGATAAAGCAAGACTTCTTGATACTTTTTCACCAGACTGTGGTCTTTGGCTTCAGGCCCTACCTTCCTCTCCTCTGGGCCTCCACTTATCCAATGAAAGTTTTCGTGCTGCTTTACGATTAGGTCTGTGTACCTCATAATTGTCCAACTTGTGGGGCGTTGGTAGATCAATGAGGCCTTCATGGTCTCTCTTGTGTTCGTAGTGCTGGTAGATGCTTCAAGCCAGTGTAAATGACGTAATTATTGGTGCGCTTATTTCAGCTGAAGTACCTTCAGTGCGTGAAACATCTGGATGTAATCGTTCCGAAGAAAAGAGACCTGACGGTATGGCTCTAATGCCTTGGAAAAGAGGGAGATCGTTATTATGGGATTTTATTTGTGTTGATACGTTTGTCCTCTTGAATTTTCCTCATTCATCTTTGCGAGTTGGCTGCTTCCGGCCAAGAGGTCGAAGAAAACCGAAAATACAGTACCCTGTTAGATAAATTCATCTTCATTGCCAATGCAATTGAGTCAAGCGGTACTTGGAGCACCGAGGGCTTGAATTTCATCAAAGAAGCTGGATGACGTATTGGACTTGTTTCCGGCAATGCTCGACTCACAGCTTTCCTATTACAACGTATAGGATCGCCGTTCAGCGTGGTAATGTTTCTTGGAACGCTGTCTCCGGGGAAGCAATTGGAGGAGATTTTTCTTCTTTAAATACCGTTTCCCTTATTGTTGTTTGTGTTTGTTCTTTTTATTTTTGGTTGTTCCTTAAGGGTTTGTTGATTTTACAAATAATTCATAATCCGGTTATTGCTACATCGTATGTAATAAAATGTAATAAACAAAAATGTATTTATTAAAAAAAATAAAAAGACATTTTAAATACTTTTATTCAAATTCTTATTGTTACAAACCAGAAATAATAATTTCCTTAGGATCTGAAGAAATTGTAATATATAAGATATGCTACTACTACTAATAATAGTAGTAATAGTATTTATATTGTAGTGGCGGTAGTAGTAGTGGTAATTGTAGTTGTAGTAATAGCAGTTCCAGTAGTAGTTGTTATTTTTGCTTTTAGAACCAAAGTAGTAGTAGTAGTAGTGTAACTGGTAGCGTTGCTAACAAATTTTGTTAACTCAGCACCAACGGGCGGGTAAATTCGCTGGTAATGTCACTGTAAGTTGTAAAATGAAATAAGGTTTGAAACAAACATTACACTTGATATTCAGAG
>JAGDQP010003996.1:0-16936 GCA_022664845.1 Lepisma saccharinum | reverse complement strand
TTAGTCGTTGTACTGATGTTACCTAGAAAGTATTTGGATGAACTTTAGATATTTCCCCGTATCTAAATGTGCAATACATTTTTCATAGTTTAAAGATTATAGGCCACCTAATTAAATTAAACTTAACAGTGGCGATCGAGTATTGGCGATCCGAATCTACAGAATAACCATTTGTTAGTAATCATGGCAGCTACGAATCTGTTATTTAGTACGTTTTCCTCTAAAAGGGACAAGATTGTATTGTATATGGAAAGGTTCAATTTCCACTGTAAAGTGTTAGATTTGGCCACGGATAAGAAAGCTAATTTATTGTTGGCCTCACTAGATAGTGAATCTTTTGAAAAGCTCAAGATTCATGTAAGTCCACTAAGCCTCACTGAACTCACATTTGAACGTATAGAGGAATCGCTAATTAAGATTTTTGACGTACCTTCAAACTATCGCCCAGAGCGATTTCACTTTCATACATTGCTACAAGCGTATGGTCAAACTGTGTCTGAATATATACATGCACTAAAATTACAAGCAAGCAAATGTAAATATGGTGAATTTATGGATGAAGCGTTAGTAGATCAACTCATACTAGGAGTTCGAGATGTGGCCATCAGAAAAAAACTACTAGCCATGGACAAAATCGATTTTGATAAGGCCTCCTATATAGCTCTGCAGCACGAGCTTATTGAACGTGACAGCGCCGAATTATCACACAGGCTAACTCAAGTAGATGTATCACCACGTACTATTAATAAGGTAGTGCAAAATAAGGAAAAAGAATGTATGTGTAAACAAACTGGTCCGGTACCTCCATTGATACGTAAATGCTTCTATTGCTCATATTCTCACGAAAAAGGCAAATGCCCGGCGTACAACAAACGGTGCGAGAAATGTAAAACTAAAGGACATTTCAAAGTTTGCTGTGAGCAAGTGCAAAGATGGAGAAAACAAAAGCAATCAAAAGGTCCTATTAATGTCATTAACCAGGAGAACCAAGAGTCAAAATTAGATGAAGAAATCAACAACTCTGGATTTGGCATCAATGACATATGGTTAAACAGCCTTGAGTTGCGTCAAGTTACTCAAATATCTCCACCAACTATGACTCGCTTGTATATAAAAGATGTAGCTATTTACAGTTTAGTGGATACAGGCTGTGAAATCAACATTATGGATAAAGACACCATTTCCTGTTTAGGTTTATCCATAACACCATGGGAAGTTCAAAAACCGATGTTCGCAGTAAATAATACAACATTAAACATTATTGGTTCCACTGTTGTACCATGCAGATTTAGATCAGCTCAATATTTCTTAGAATGGTGTGTAACTGATACCAAACTTAATAATAATATTTTAGGTAGAACGGGAATGGATCAACTCTTTGGAATGTGGCGCAAGCGTTTATATTGGAGTGATAGACCTAAAACATTTGTGAAGAATACCAACGTTAGTTCAGCGCCTTCTTCTTCACCAAATGATACCCGTATCAAACGTTCAGTACTTAATAATAATAATCAGCAGATATTCAATCACATGGGCGATTTAGTATCACAGTTGCAGCAAATGGCAACGGACGTTAGAATGATTAAAACAACTTTAATAAATAATAGTCTGTTAATGGATACAAATATTAATTCGAAAGTTCAGGAGGTGTATGAACATAATGCAACACAACAAACGGATAAACGTGAAAGAGAAGAAGTGGAAACAGTGGACATCCAAGCAATCCCCTTTGACAATATTAAGGAAATTATAGAACGTAAGGAACATTCAATGACTCATACAGAACAAATACCAACAGAGACAACAGTTTTTGAAAACCAAGATAGCGACTTTACAAGTAAGAATATTAACACGGCATTACAAGAATTTGGATTTGGGCTTTATGTAAATCATCCAGCCATTGAAGAACAGAAATCGGTATGGAACATTTGGCTTCAAAAAGGCTTCGAAAAAGAAATAAAAAATGATGTTTCTAAGTTAATAAACGCTCTGCAACTTAACGTGAAGTGACTTATTAGCAATGCGAAGTTATATTTTAACTGCTACAAAGTACTGCACATTTTTTATAAAATAAAAAAATATAATTAGTTTCTTTTAAGTGATTGCAAGTGTGATGTGTATGAGCAATTTTCTTGTTAATATGAATAATTTTATGTATGAGTGATCAATTTGAAGTAATGTAATGTGTTTACATTATTGTTGTGTACATTGATCATTGTTTTTGCAGGGATTGATTGCCTATTCTGTTTCCATGATTTATGGCAATGATAAACTAGCATCGAGGTATTATTATTTATACACTAAAGTACAAAAGTACATTTCATGATAAACTCAGACTAAATTTACAAGCATGTTCTATTTCTTTTTTTTTTAAAGTGAAGCGAAAGTGAACGGAATATAGGCTATTCATGGAACAGTTACAGTTTAGTAAAATTCATCTTTTCTTGGGAGGAGAGAGTGAATTTGTTATAAAATGAAATAAGGTTTGAAACAAACATTACACTTGATATTCAGAGATCTGAATCAGAATATTGAATTGGCAGTAAGACCAATTTGAACGATAGAAGTTATTCTGTGCTTTTGCATTATATGATGTATTTTAATGGAAGATTGTTCTACTAAATTTATTAATCAGATGGTAATATCTTTCATGGAATTAGTTTGAAAATACAATTGTATTGCATTCTGAAATCATTATTTGATTTAGTCGTTGTACTGATGTTACCTAGAAAGTATTTGGATGAACTTTAAATATTTCCCCGTATCTAAATGTGCAATACATTTTTCATAGTCTAAAGATTATAGGCCACCTAACTAAATTAAACTTAACATAGTAGTTGTTATTTTTGCTTTTAGAACCAAAGTAGTAGTAGTAGTAGTGTAACTGGTAGCGTTGCTAACAAATTTTGTTAACTCAGCACCAACGGGCGGGTAAATTCGCTGGTAATGTCACTGTAAGTTGTTTATTGAAGCTGACAGTACAGAATATTAATCTAAGTAAAACTTGTAATGTAAAAAGATGCTAGACGATTAAAAAACATTTTATTGTTTTTACCCTTAGCACATTGAACATCAAAATGTCCTGTAATTAACGTGGACTTTGATCTTAGTCATATGTATTAAGGTAGGCAAAAATCCCAAAATATTAGGGTTCGTGTAGCCATCAAAAGTTGTGCTTTGGTACGAAATAAAGCCATGCCGAATATGGCCGTGCTAAAACAATAATTAACCGGGGCCCTATACCGTTCAAGAGCCCAATTATTATTTTCCAAAACAAGTAATAAAAATATGATACCAGTTTCCACATGGTGGGATTCGAGTCGTTACGAAAAGTTGTACATATGTACAAAATGGACCGTTTTGTCAAATGTCAAATATTACCGTTTTGGCCGTCAAACGTTTCTGGCTGTTTTCAAATTAAAAATTGTTTCGGGCCCCAGTTAAATATTTTGTTTTTTATTCGCCTGTGTTTCGGCGATGAAACATAACATAACATTCGTTTTCCGTTTTCGACTCACCGATTTATTTTAGAAAGTTTAGATTGAGTATTGAGCAAAAGTTGTAGAATATTATATTATGTTTGTTCGCCGAAACACAGCAGGATCAAAAAATATTTAGCCGGGCCGCCCGAGAAAATTTTTAGTTTGAAAATGGCCACATTTGACATGGCTTAATTTCGTACCAATACAGAACTCTTCTTAACTACTCGAACCTCAAAATGTGAAAACTCGTATCATATATTCTATTACTTGTCTTCTTCTTTCTTTTTTTTTAAAAAAAGGACGCTTTATGAGTACAGGCCCAGGTTAAATATTGTTTTAGGTCATCCATATTTTTCATGGATTTATTTCGTACCAATGCGCAACTTTTGATGATTACTTGAACCCCAATATCTGGGGAAACGTTTTCGGCGCACCCTAGTATGTAGACCAGTGGATTGTTTAAATTTCATTAAGTAATTTATCTGTTATTGTAGTAGTTCAATGTTACAGATCTCCTGGTATACATGAGCTGTAGTAATAGTCCACTCATATTCATTATTTTTGGTTAATCAACAATTATTTAATTGAGAAATTATATTTTAGAAGGTTTGGACTAGTTCCAGACCTTAGTTTCTTTAGCACTGAATGCTTTTTATAAAGTTATGTATCTTAGTCATGTAGGTTATATGTTTGCGAATTGCTTGTTCAAAATTTGAAACGTATTGATTTACGTATAAATAAAGGCCATGCATGACATTTTTACATAACTTTGGAACGCTTTCAGAAGGCTTCATGTGTGAAGTTTCGTCATTTGATACTTTACTCTCTCTGTGGAAAACTGAAAACATCTCACAGAATTCTGCGTAATGTTTCAAATTCTCATACAAAACTCTGCTATGGAGTTGACCATTATCTTATCCATAACTCGATGGAAGTAAGGCGATTGGTATTAGTGTTTCCTCTGGTAACAATACACATGTACTGTTTGATCCAAATGATTATCTATGCACGCTGGATCAATATTTGTAAATTCCGATTTTTGCATTTTCACAGTTTTACTTGAACATATATAAGGATTTGGAAAAAAAGATATAACTAACATATTTTTCCTTCAATAGATTGGAACGTGTGTTAAGCACCACTATGCAGAGAAAATAGAAAGGACCAGCAATTAAAGTAGCAAGAAAATACCACTTTCACTGGAAATTTTACCTAATGGTAAATTGTATCGGAAAACATATTTCAAATATGGCACCATGAAGGTAGAATCTTCCTTGACGAAAATTCTAATTTGACTGATGATATGCAAAGCTACAATACTTGTGATTCAACTTAACATATCACAAACAGGAAAACATATAGTTAGTGAAATAAAATTACCACATTATATCTGAGGAATAATATTTTATATCGTCGTGTTCTTAACGACTGTTTACAAGATTCGTAATCGCAATTCCTTAACAGCTATCAGAAAATATAATATGTAAACAAACTGGAACTACAAATTTCATTCTTTAACTTATTGAGAATACCTTATTTTTGTTCCAAAGTCGATGCTTTTATTAACTGCGTTTCAATATAAGTTTACTCTTGTTCCATCTGTCAAATTTCCGTTGTACTAGTATATATTACTCCGAGTTGTTTAGACTCGTACAGGCAAAGTCTGTGTATGTAGAGGAAGATCGTGTTCTACAGCTTATCCAAATACAAATTTTCGAATTTTCCTATGTGAAGTCTTACTCGACAAGTAAATAATTAGAAATTCGATAATTCAAAATACCTTTGGCGCAAGTGTGAGATACATTTCAATCATTTTCAGTAGTCTAAAACAAGTTTGTAATTAACTCATAGGCGTAAGATGACATTGAAGTAATTGGAAAACTATAGAGGTCCTAGGTTTACTGAATATTAGTAAATTCCCTTCGCAGTACGGAAATGTATTCCTAAACATTACATGGAAAGAGAAATTATTAAGATCCCTAAATTATAAGGAAATCTGATGATCTCCTTGTGGAATAGTGATTTTGCTATATATACAGGGTGAACAGACAATAGTGGTCAATGTTCTATGAACAAGAGTTTTCATCAAACTAAGAAACAAATGTTAATTTGAACAAACGTAAAAGGATGGTACTTTCGGAGCTGCAGTCACTTACCCGTGGTCACAACTGACTCCATTTGTTAACACAAAAGGACAGAGACAGTGACGGCTTAACAAATGACAATCTAAATAATGTCCGATACATCCGTTTAAGTAATGTTCATAATTGAAAGGATAACAAAAAGACAAGTTTTTGGAACTTAATAAGTTCCGGACTTAAATTGTTATTCTTAAGGACTTAAATTATTTAATAGAAGAAGCATTGAAATCCTTTTCAAGCCTCTCTCGAGCCAACCATAAAATAAACAAATATATGTATTAGGTATACAACCTCGGTTGTGATTTACTACTCCGCCACGTCATTATGCGTCGAACATGTCGTCATTTGTGACGATGTAGCTTTAAATTTTAGTTGTTACGGTTTCGAATCTACATAAATGTACAAATTTCTTAAAATAAACATTTTCCTTGTTTCAATGTAAATAATAAGACCCCGGAATTGGCAATACAATTTCAAGAACTTTATATATATAGAAAGCGTTGAAGAAATCGTGAAAGAGGGATCTTTTAAAAACAAAAAAGTTATTCTGAAAACGTATGTGTGCAACAGTGGAGTACAAATCTTCGCATAAAGTTATTGAACTCCCATACATCTTGTACGCTTCATGAACGTTATAACTAACACAAATTACGTAAAAACAATTAAGAATTTTTAAAGTGAACATAATAATAATTTACAGGGTTGAACAAAATTGAACGACATATTGTTTCTATCGAATATAACGCCACCATTTATGTTAATATGACAAAAAGAAATATAATGATTAAGCCTGTTGCAACGAATACTTACTTGCACCATAACATACCCCATAAACTCCGTTAATTTTTAGATAAATTGTAATGTTGATCGTTCCGATTTTCTAATCGGAACACTAAATTCGTGCGGCCTGAGCATTAGATGCTTAAAGGTCATAAATTAAATTCAAACAAAAACAAAAAATAAATTCGTGCAAACAAGTAATTGGCTAGGCAGCTCCACTGCTCTATTCTCCTGATTTTAGTTACAGATTTTAACTCGTAGGAAAAAGGATAGTATCGCTCAATACAGCACGGTACCTTAGAACTAAGATGGTGATATTAATCCTTTCTTTTCATTGGAATCCTTATGACTAGACCTCCTACTCTTTTTGAACTTAAAATATTTAAACCAGCTCGGGCATACCTTTTGAAAGATCAACACGTTCATCTCATAGAAGATACTTAAGAATTGTTGAGTTAAATTTAAATTTTAAGGTTTTCCGACACGGGTGATGGATGATGATGACATCAATTGGTGAAATAAAGAAAGTGGGAGGGATCTACCTGCATGGCATGAGCAGGGATCTAACCCACGGCCTCCAGCACAAGAGATGAACGGTCTATTATTGAGTCACCGCGACCCACAGGATAGCAAGTTTTGCAAAATTTGGAAAGAATTTGGTATTTTCACGTTTCTAGGCGATTACCAGATAAATAGTACAGGAAATGAAGTGGGGATGTACATCAAAGGTAATATCTCGAAAGAGCTATAACTTGTGAATTACGAGTGGAAATTCATTTTTTTTAATGGACGTTCTCTTTAGGCTAACCCAATAAGATTTTAAGCATACATTTTCAAATATTTATTTATTTATCAATGAGAACGTTTTGAATACGCGATGTCTATATTTTGTACTTATTTACAACCTGGCGATCGTTTCCTGAGCCTTCCTGTTCTTTAAATAGAAAATATACAACGACTATCCGAAATTAGATTTTTATTAATAAAGTGTCAGACATGAATTGTGAAAGTCTTAAAACACGTATCAAACATTTATACTTTGCCCTTAATATTAGAAAGAAGAAAGCAAATGATGCTATAGATTGTATTTAATTAACACACATTATGAAAGTGTTCGAAGAGTGAATTTCCTTTTGAATCTCTTATGATGAATTTGCTGAAGTAAGTTGGGTATTTTGCTTTGTAACTACACATATATAGCAGAAGGACATTTAGGATTTTGTTAACATCGTTTCAGGCTAACAGATTGTTTGAAAATATGTTATCAATAACGAAATTTTTTAATTGAAATTGAGAATTAAATAATAATCTGATTCAATTCGGCGTGTTGCTAGTATTGTAGGCAGTACGGCAAAAACATTGCGCAGTCGTTACAAACGAACTAGATGATAGACAGATAGGCAACGTAAAATGCAAGTAAGCTACTTACCTTCCTAGCTAGAGTAAACTGTAGTACATGGCGTCGTTGTACAGGTCTAGGAGTTTTACTGAGTTTCAAAATATGAGATGGTAAAATGCTAGATACATTTTCACTTTTATCTCTACTGGAGTATACTGGGTGTCTTATTAGTTTTTAGACCCACTCTGAAAAAATATATGAAAGACAAAACTAGAGGATATTTTAGAAATATACGAGAAACAAAACGGTATTGTTTGAAAGGAATTGACATATATTATTTATTTTGTTCGGAAAGAAAGGTAAGTAGGAAAAGTAATCTTTTGCGCCATATTCGTTATTTGTTTGCAGCTCTAAAAGTGATACCCCGCTACACCCATCGGAACCAATTTCTAGGATCACATTATATTTTAATTGTGTTCGAGAAAGAAGCATAAATTCATGTTTTAAATGTCTGCTGGGAATTATCATTCAAACAGATCGTACATGAAAGGATTGTACATCGTATTTAACCACAAATTATCATACATTTCCATTCGGAAGATACGGGTTGGAAACCCAGATATTGAATCTTAAACCATATTATGATAGATCCCAGCAATAATTAAATTCTTTCCTCGCATTATTTGTTAAGCTGTGTTTATATTTATTTTAATATATTAACGCAGACAATATGCTACGCCACGCTATTACCTGCTTTGCGGTACATGACTAACACCATAAACTCTGCAATATGTTCACACGTCCAAACGAAAGAAAAAATAATAATAGTTTAACTGAATTTTATTCAAGACATTTAAACATACTTGACTCAAGCGGAATCAAAATATGGAAACAGCTAAGAGTGAAACAAATTAAACCAAATGAACATTCATGCACATTTTTCCTATTAACAGTAGGAGTTCGACGTATTAATGCCGATGTCTCTTTTTCTAATGAAATATTCAATGTTGCCTCTTTTAGGCTTCTAACATATTAGCTATTTTTAAGGCCTATACGATTCTCACATTTTATTACGAAATAACTGAAACGAAAATAGATGGGAAAGGTATGACATGGGTTAAACACGAAGAATCCGGGTCCCTGCAGATAAGTAGTGAATTCGCATGCAATACAAATTGAAAGTGTTTGAAAACTTCGCCCTTTTATTTATCTACAGGAAACTTAACATTTAAGTACACTATAAGTCCTTTAATCATTATAATATTAAAAAAATCCCTTTCGGTAGGCCTACAGGCTGAGGTAGATTTCGAAGTTTCGCTGGGAGCCGGGGCTCGCCCCCCCAACTTCAGTGCTTTTGAGAGGATGCGCCTCCTTTATCTTAACCAAAACCTCCCTGCAGCACTACACCACCACGGAGTACATCTTCAACCTCCCACGATTGGCTGTGCCCCCAAAGGGAAGATTTGCCCCATTTATTCTAACCTACTCTTGGTCATACACCTTCATTGAAAATTTCGTTTCTCTACCTTCAATGATTTGGAAATTGGGTTTTTGGGGCGGTCATTTTGGATCCAAGTTGACGACTTTTTGAAAGTTTTCTTATTTTGTCGTGACCTACTTGTGATAGTACAACTTCAAGTAAAATTTCATTTATGCAGCTCAAACGGTGTGCAAAATGGGATTTTGGGCGGTCATTTTGGATCCAAGATGGCGACTTTTCCCAAATGTTGTGATATTTCCCTAAGCTACTCGTCATAATGCACCTTTATGCCAAATTTCGTATCTCTAGCTCAAACGGTGTGGAAAATGGATTTTTAGGTCCGCCATTTTGGATCCAAGATGGCGTCTTTGAACTCATTAAGTAACATTTCATAATCAAAAAGTGATGTTGAACCTTTATGCCAAATTTGATTTCAATAGCCCCAGTTGTTTAGGCTGTGTATTCTATACAACAATGGGTTCGGCGGCCATTTTGGATCCAAGATGGCGACCGATTTTGCTCATTAACGAACTTAACCGAGCTATTAAGCCTAGAAACAACATATAAAAATTTGGTTCAAATATCTTCAAAATTATGGCCGCTAGCGTGTTAATATATATATATATATATATATATATATATATATAAATATAAATATACACTTTCATATCGTACCGATCTCAATAGGTATATTTTCTTCGAAATCTATCTAATAAAGCAAGCAGTATTTCATATTTTGTCATTTACGTATGCAATGGCCACGTTACGTTCCTAGTGAAATATCATCAACTCAAATTAGATTCTCTGCTTTTTTATCACTGTCACTCATATTCTTTCAGGTGAGTATAGTTTGTAATTTCAAGTAGAATTTGTAGTAGGAAGCACGAACAAATTACCTCTGTCTTAGAAACTTAGTCTTCATGTTTTAAAAAAAAAAAAAATAATAATAATTTAACCTCATTTAATGCGTGAATAATAGGAACCAAAATTAAAAGTTTGCCTTATTTTTGCTGCCATCTCTTGGCTAAAGCAAGAGAATCACAATCTGACTTCTAGTTGATGGTGGAATCTAATAGTCAATTTTAGAACCCCGTTATTCTGGTTTACAGCCGTTAAATACCCTGAATTATTTATTTTAGTTCGTTAATGTTATTTAAAGGAATAATAGAAATCCTGTTATACAGCGATTGTCGAGTAACATGTTTTACACTATCATTATATCACATTCCTCGTAAAATTACACCTTTTCTTTATGTGAATTAAATTCTCAAGAGTATTAGTAAAAGCTATACCCTTGAATTAACTTTATTAATGTGTTCCTGGAACTGTATGAAAATGTTAACTGTGTACCAGGAACGTTCCCACTAATTCCCCTCCTGTTGGATCGGAGCTGTTTTGTATGGCTTGGTCGAGAATCTCTTCGGAACGAACTAATGGGTGTCCATCTATACAATGGTTGATTAAGACAACTTCGGACTCGGTGCCTGAAATTTAGAAACCACTGTCATGTGCTATCACCGCACGTGTGTCTGTGGCTGCTCTAATGTTCCCCCGATTAGGTGACCCACGATTCATGCATTGGGCGCGATATATATGAATCTAGTACTCCGCTAACATCTGGCATTAAAAACTAGTAGAAGTGTTGCACTTACCCAATACTTATGAAAAATTAACGTTTAGTTATGCTAAAGATACCCGCTTGTAGGTACTCCGGCTTACGTAGGTACTGAAGTGAGGCTACCTTTATTAAAAGGTATACTTTAAACCAAGAGTGTTCACTCTTGCATGAATCGATAGCGAAATATAACCAGGTAAATCGTCATAAAGAATTTTACTACAATGAGACTCTCGTCCCATATATAAGTAAAATTGTATTTTTCTATCTACATGATTTTTTTTTCTTTTTACCTAGCCGCAGCTAAGATCCACCAGAGGGCCGAACCCTCTATTTAGGGAAGGGATGGGAGATATGTATTTGTAAGGTTAAGAGGCGTTTAGGTATTGCAATACTTTATTTATTTATTCTAATCATAATTTATCACTGGCCATTATGAGCTTTGCTCATAATCATACTATTTAGGTAGGATTATTTATGATTATGGGAAGAGAGATGAATATGAGGTGCGTTACACGTCGCAACACTTTAGTACACTTAGAGGCGAATGATTGTTTTATTCTTGTCCAGGGGCGACTCTGGACAATATGATAGACAGGTGAAGCCCTGTTAGTACATTTATGATCACTGTGCAATGTATGAAGGTGCAAGATAATGAGGCATATCTGGTATGCTGTGTGCTGAAGAAAGCGCAAAGTCTGGATGGTTTGGTGTGATTTTATATTGGTATAAAGTGAAAAGCAGGGAGAGGGGTGTATGTGTATGTTGTTCAGGTGGATGATATACTTCATGAGAATGTAGTATATCATAGAAGAGAAGATGGTTCATTTCGAGGCGTTTGTGAATGTATTTGATCCGCAGAACTTCTAAATGCAATAGGAGGTGAGGGAAAGTAATGCGGTCATATAAGTCTTGAGTCGGACTGGGGAGTTTCACTCTGTAAGCAATGCGTAGTGCATGTCGTTCCAGTATTTAAAGTTTCTTGTAGAAGTTTTGGTTGGCGTCAATCCAGGCTGTAAATCCATAAATAAGGACAGGTCGGAGGAATACTTTACCAGGTGTATGCATAAGTAGTTTCCGGTTTACCTAAGAGATAGTGCCAGCGAAAAGTACGCAGCGTATTCATTTGACACATACGTCATTTTGTTCGTCTGACATTAAACTACAAACACACATAAGTTGAGTCCGAAAAACACTAGCGTCTTTGTTTTATCGTTCAGTGATCATGTCGAAGTTTATGCCTGAAAAAGAATATTTGCGACACGCATTGCTTTTCTTATTTAATCAAAAGAAAAGGCTGTTGAAAGTCATCGTGTGCTGGTAGAAACATATGGTGAACACGCTCCATTGATTAGAACATGTGAGACATGTTTTCGACAATTTAAAAGTGGTGATTTCAATGTGAAAGACAGTGCGCGCTCTGGTAGACCACAAAAGTGCGAAAACGAGCAATTGCAGGTGTTATTGGAGGATGACCCAACTCAAACTCAACAGCAATTGGCAAAAGCATTAAATGTGTCACAATAAACAATTAGCAGACGTTTACGAGCAATGGGAAATATCAACAAACTAGGTAAATGGGTCCCACACGATTTGAATGAACGTCAAATGGAAAATCGCAAAGTCACTTGTGAAATACTGCTTCAACGCCACGAAAGAAAATCCTTTTTGTATCGAATTTTGACGGGTGACGAAAAATGGATTTATTTTGAAAACTCGAAGCGAAAAAAATCGTGGCTTTCACCTGGCGAAGCCGGTCTTTCAACACCAAGACCAAATCGCTTCGGCAAGAAGACCGTGCTTTGTGTCTGGTGGGATCAGAGCGGTATTGTGTATTATGAACTCTTGAAGCCCGGCGAAACCGTTAATGCCAACAAATGATTAATTTAAATCACGCATTGATCGAAAGACAACCGGAATGGGCCTGAAGACATGGCAAAGTGATTGTGTTACACGACAATGCGCCGTCTCACACAGCAAAACCAGTGAAAGACACCTTGAAATCACTTGTATGGGACATCCTTCCGCACCCGCCGTACTCCCCAGACCTGGCGCCATCTGACAATCACCTCTTCACATTAATGGAGCACGCGCTCGCAGAGCAGCACTTCAGCAATTTTGAAGACGTTGGAAAATGGCTAGACGAATGGTTTGCCGCAAAAGACAAGCAGTTGTTCTGACATGGTATGCATCAATTATTTGAAAGATGGGCGAAATGTGTAGAAGCTGATGCCCAATATTTTGAATAAAACAAAATTAATTTTCCTTGAAAAGTACGTGTTTTCTTTACCACAAACCCGGGAAAAACGTATGCATACAGCTGGTATATGTATTAATTACAGTGTGTGGTTTAAGACCCCAAGTGGTGCCTGTTAGTTGTTTGAGCAGATTTAGTCTATCCTAGGCTTTACTAATGACCTTTTGGAGATGAGGGCGCCATGTTAATTGATGATCGAGTATGAGTCCTAAGTAAATGACTTGTTTGGAGCATGGGCTGGGCGTAGGATTGATGATGAGAGTGAGTTTTTTTTCGGATTTCGTTTAACACGAGAACGGCGTTTAGGAGGGATAAAGACTATGGCTTGTTTTTTATGAGAATTAATCGTGAGTCCCCATTCGTTGCAACATGATGAGAAGGTATGTATAGCTTCGTTCATAGTTCGGTTGATATGTTGGATTGATTTACTAAGGGCGAGGAAGGCGGTGTCATCTGCGTATTGAAAAATGTGGATATTAGGAGGTAAGGATGGAAGATCTGCATCAAATAGTAAATACAAGAGTGGAGAAAGTGCCGAACCATGAGAGACACCACAATGTAGAAAGATAGGATGTGAGGTGCTCGAGTTTATGAAGATATATGCGATGCGGTTGATTAAGAAATGAAAGACAAATCTGATGATTGTGATGGGAAGGCGGAAGTGTTGAAGTTTCCAGAGTAGTGCTGTGTGCCAAACCGTATCGAATGCTTTCTCTAGGTCAAATAGTACAAGACATGAAGGATGTGAAGTATTGAAGTGATTAGAAATGGTGTTGGTGAGGCGTAGAAGTTGATCATTGGCACTGAAAGATGGACGGAAGCCGGCTTGGTGAAGAGGAAGGAGGTTGAATTGGTCTAAATGTTTGTGGAGGCGTTTTACAAGGATTTTTTCTAGGGTTTTACTAAGAGTGGAAGTCAGTTGGATGGGACGATATGACGAAACTGCATGTGGAGGTTTTTGAGGTTTAGGAAACATGAGTGTTTTGGAAGTTTTCCAGGTAAGTTGAAAATAGCCAGTACGGAGGGTAAAAGTATATATAGTGGCGAGTAGTTGTAGAAAACAGAAAGGTGCTTCAATGATATGGCGGTATGTGATAGTGTCTATGCCAGGGGCAGAGTTTCTCTTGCGTGCTATGGCGGAGCTGATGTCATCTGTGGTGATAGGTTCTGTTAGAGGATGATCAGAAAGGTTATGATTAGGATGGGGTTGGAGATAGGGTGATGCTAAATTAAGGCGTTTTGCAGGGTGCCGTCTGAAAGGATTGATGGGTTGTATGGGTGTAAAGATGTCCTGCAGGTAATCAGCGAATGCGTCTGCTTTCTCTTCGTCAGTATGGAGTGCGTGGTCATTATGGATGAGAGAATATGGCGTTTTACTGTACTTGCCTGTGAGTGTATTAAACCTTTTCCAGTATTTTGTTGGATGGCTTGTATCTGCGAGTTCGTTACACGTTTTGACCCATTGTCTAAGCTTGTATGGTTTTATGTAGTTGTGTACCGTCCGTTGTAATTGACGATGTAGTCGTAAGAATTTTGGATTGCCTGTGTTGCAGTAGTCTCGATACAGTTGTCTGGATCTTCGTATTAACGGTAAATATTGGGGTGGTAAATTAGGTCTGTATGGATGCATGCTACTTTTTGGTATGAATTTCTCAGTGGCTTGTTGGAAGGTGGTGTTTATGTTGTCTAGTATGCTATAGAGTTCATCTTCAATGTCTGGTGATGCTTCAGGATTAATATTAGTTTGTATATAGTCTCGGTAACCAGTCCAGTTCGCTTTGTCATATCTGAGAGTTTGACGTGGAGTAGAATTTGGGTGTGTAAGTGGTCTGCGTTGACATTGAAGTGTAAGTTTAATGGGAGCATGGTCACTTCCGAGATCAAGGACTTCTATGGTGCAGCGATGTGTCAAGTTGGTAGAGGTAATTACGACGTCTGGCGTTGTGTTCGAGATAGGTCTTGTGGGTTGTGGAAGTTTATGGATAGTACCTGTTGTTTGAAATTCGATAAAGTGTGAAAAGTTAGTTTTCTCTCTGTCAGTGCAGCTGTGTATGTTTATATCAGCCTTAATAATGTAAGTCTGAAAATTATTGGATATGTATGTGAAAAAGTCATTTGCAAGAGAATGGCCAGGTCGTACGTAAATGGTGGCTAGTGTTACATAGTTTTGGTTGAAATACAGTGTTGTTATGAGATATTCCGGTATGTTTGGTGTTTGGATGTTGCCGGTATGCTATGTATGATGCAAATCCTATACCTGTACTATCTTTCAAGAACGTAAATCACATGCAGTGGTGAGAATATTGGAAACTAATATCCGTATGAAAAATGAAGCCCCTGCCAAAAAACATCGCATCTTTAGTGCTTAATTTTCATGTTACTGTGACAGCAATGAAAAGCAGATATATTGCAAAAGAATTTTCATACGATACAGACGTTTGAATGTGTTAGAATAGGCCGGGCAAAATAGAAAATCAAAAAGCCAATGACTCTCTAGTGTAGTGGTCTGGGTGCTGGTTTTCCGCGCTGAAGGTCGCGGTATCGGAACCACTTCGCTCTTTCATCTTTTTTTCCAAACTGTATGTCATTGAGAACTTTAAAAAAATTCGTGTAAATAAAGATGCACCAGCCGTCACTTGAACTGAAAGGGATCATGGGTAATCGAGTTACATCAGCTTGTATACGTCATGGTCGAGTGAGTCTCACTGTCAGAAATACTCTCCCCAAGCTGTTATCAGCCAGCTCACCGGTTGAACCTTGTAAAATGCCTACTTTCCTGTCAAGATCATAGATGAACTATAATACGTAGTTATAAACTCGTTTAAACTTCCTTTACAATCCAAAAATTACGCTAATATATAAACTTCATGAATTTTGCAAAAAATAAGGAGATACTTTAAATTTTAAACAAGCATCTTTGGCAGCTTTACGACCCACTAGTCCACTACTGAAAAATTTACAAATCGGACGTTTTGTATTTTTTCAGTGCAGTGCTATTATTTTCCGACAAAATACTTCATTTATGTAATTATCATACTTTAGGAACAAATAATTAATGAAAACTGTTTCTAAGTAGTTCTAAAAACAGATACATCAAATTATTTTAGAAAAAAGAAACCGTTTACTTCTTTTCAAACCACCAAGTAAGACTTTAAGAAAAAGTATCAAATAATACATTTTTTAAAAACAAAACTATGAAATAGTTGTTAACGTTATTTTCAAAATTATTTCAACACAATCACCTTTTTCTGTATTAAAATTGCTTTCTAATGCTTATTAAAATATGTTATCAAGTGGTGAATTTCAGGAGATCTTCAAATTATTTTTAAAACGTATAGAACACAGTGTAAAAGGTATTTCCTTTGAGATCTTATTTTATTTTTTATTTTCTGTAATTTGGAAATTGTTTTCGTGTTCTATTTTCTACTTGTGCAGTTTAGCCATAACGTTAACACAAATGTAGCAATATTTTGAACTTCAGGAGATATTTCCTGTCAAATAAAGAGCTTTTCGGTCCATGTGTGCAACGTTTCTTAGCAGTAAGGTACCCGAATCTGATATTCCTACTTCTGGACAGTGTGCGAATTACCAGGGGGATGCCCGGGATACCCTCGTGGCCAAAAAGATTTCTACCTTGACAAATTATTTTTCGTCCCTGCGAGGGATAAATTTCTTGTCCCCAGCAGATCAAGATAAGATAGAAAATCGGAACATTTTTATTTGGCAGAAGTTTAACCTACTTTCATGGAAGTGACAAGGGTATTATGAACTTTCACTAGCAGCTAAGAAGCCATTTGTTTTGTGATGTTTTTGAAGTAGCTTCATGTGAATGGTTTAGTATG